>CAEFZY010012994.1:0-10990 GCA_903066815.1 Brachyrhaphis roseni
TATATGCCTTTATTAAATATATATATATATATTTGGAAACTTCTTAAAGTATATTGGCAAAATACACATAAGTTTGCTCTGTAAAGGAACGTTCCACTTGAACATGTCTTGTATCTGTTTCCTGTAATATGTTAGGATTGGACAGTCCCAAAAAAACATAATAATGGTTTCCATTTTGATTTCCACATTTTCACCAGCAAGCAGGAGGATTTCCATCATGGCTTTTCTGAGCAGGTGTGATAAAGAATTTTATGAGGTTTTTTTCATCTAAATCCTGCCACTGTAGTGATTTATTAAATGTCCACTCTCGTCTTCATACTGTTGGCCGTTCCTCCTCTGTTGTTAAGTTTCTCTCTTTCCCACGTTGCTTTAATATGAAGAGTCCCATTGTTTTTAAAATCTACTCAGACTTTATAGATTAGTGAAAGAATTTTCTCTTTAATATTTTAATAATGTGTATTATTTTTTAAAAAATTGCATATTCAGTACTACATATAAGCATGTAGATGGAATAAGGATGTTTCAGGCTTTGATTTTTTTAGATTTTTTTAGGTCATGGTTCTAGTAAACCATGACCAGATTATGTTTCTCCATCAGGATATAAATTGAAATATAGCTAAACGCACCAAAAGTGGTTTATATTGTGCCATTGTTTTGATGCGTAGTGTAAAAAAAAATAAAATAAAAAAATTCTAGACTAACAGAATAAAAAGAAACAATCAAACCAACCAATAATATGAACCTGTTTGTTTTTCTTTTTCTTGACCCTGTTAACGTTTCAAATGCTGAAGGATTTTCTACAACAACCAGGATATTTTGTTCATTTCTCTAAAATGCTTCTCTTACTGAACTGAAACACCAAGGAATGAAACAGCGATAAGGGGATAAGTAACGGAGGACAAACTGGCGAAGGACCAATGAAGATGTGAAAAAATAACTTTGTCATTAAAACAAAGTCATGTAATGAGCATTTCAATTTCTAACTAAGTAATGGTGTAGTGGGAACGCCAACACAGAGTAGCATAGCTGATCTCTTTTGTAAGTGTAACTCATAGTGTTAAACAAAAATGTTCTGTTATGTTGTTCCTTAAAAACAAGACACTATTTATATGTTGAGGCTCTATTAATTAGTCCCAAATATTGTTACGGTTCTTTAAAAACTCCCCAAAGGTGGGATGCCTTTATTTAAATAGATTTAAATACTAACAGATACAATAGTTTCCAACAGCTGTGCTGCTGTTTAAAAATGTAAATTTAAGAATCACATTCATTTAGCAGAACAGGAATAATTCAGAATGCTGCATTAACCTTGGTTTTTTTTTATGTCAGCATTCCCAGCTATTTGCCATGACTTCAGCAAGTTTCCCTATTTTGCTATTTGCAATGACAGTAGAACCACAGCAGAAACATCCTGAGTCGTGCTCAGGGCAGCCGATGACTCACTCAGTGGATCCAGGCTTTGGGTGACACAAGGCTAAACGGGTCAGCCGTGACCCCCTCCACTCACGAAATGGAAGCTGTTTATTATTATTATTATTATTATTATTATTATTATTATTATTATTATTATTATTACATGTTTTTATTATTTAATTTTTTTTACCTCACACTCTCTTCCTATCTTGATTTGATACAGTTGGGGCTCCTGCCCTTCCTGTATCTGTGAATCTGTGACAACTGTTGGTCCATTACTAACATGTCGTAACGTGCTTTTCCGAGCTGCCTTTAAACGCAACATAAGCCCCAACATGCTTTACAGCCATGCAGCAGCGATAAAGACATGCTACTGTGTGAATAGCATGTCGCTTTTTCCTTGTGTGACATTCTGACATCAGGCTGCGAAGGCTCCCTAGACATGCACACCTATTTTACTGTTTATGAAGGAAGTGAGCGCGGCGTGCATTCAGGAGCAATTAAAAGTTTGAAAATCAAAGTGTCTTTCATAAATTGTTTTTTGACTATTTTTTTTCCCTTTCAAAAGTTTAAATTAAAATCAGATACTACTTGTCTGACTTAACAAAATTTCTGCAAACTGAATTTTTAAGCTACGTTTTTACTGTTTGCTAGAGTTTTGAGTTCAACTTATGCAGCTGCAACACAGCAGCCAATCCACCAGGAACAGTTTTGTTCAAATTCCCTACACAAACTTAGCATTTCTATTTGGTTTTAAACACGTGTGTCCTAATTTCTTTCTAACAAACCTTCCGTCTTATTTTTTCCAGCTTGTATTCGACCCACAGATTCTCACATTTACCTTTTGGTAATACTGTTTTTCTGAAAACTCATGTCTTATACATACAATATATATTTAATTTACGAGAACATCAGCCTTTTTTTGTTGACTTAAGTTTTACCACGTAACACCAATAAAAGTGATTTATTATACAGAGATGTTCTTTTATGACCTCGCAATCACAAGAAAGACTGCTGACTTGAAATTTGCCCAGCAGCCAGTGAGTGACAGCCTGCGAAGGAGGCTGCGCTACAAAAGGTCACTGCTACAGAAACTGTCTCTTCAGAGTAATGTATCCAAGTATAAAGAGTAAAATAGTATAAAAGTGATAAAATTGCTGCATAATTCATTCAAATTTTCAGCTTAACAACCTGTATTGCATCTAGATTATATGTTGAATAGTTAAAGTGACGCTCCAAAAGCAGGAAGCAGACTGCAGCGCATTTGTTAAAAAACCCCCAACATTCTCCATGTTCTGCCTCATCTACAGCTCATGTTGGTTAAGAGTGTTTGTTTGTCACATTTATCACAAACAAAAAAATAAATCCTGCAACCGGTAAAATCTCACGCCACTTCATTTTTGTTTACATTTTGTGAAGCCTTTTGTGTCTTCTTCTCAGGTTTTCAGTGTCATTTCCTGGAAAGGTTCTTGGCACAGCACCACCACATGGCCATAAACAGGATGCGCAGAAAGTTGAATCTAGATTGAACTGACAGAGAATACTGAAAATGAGCTTAAACATTTTCTAATTTGAGTTTGCAAGTTGTATAACGCAAACTGAACAACAAACTCAACTTACGCATACTTATACCAGTATAAGTATGCATTGAGTGTAAGTCAATGCAAACGTATACTCAGTTTGCATTGAGTATAAACTCAATGCAAACTTTCAAAAGTGCAGTTATACATTTAGTGTGATTACAGTGCAGTGTGAAAGTGAATCGCACCAGCTGAAAATGTAGCAAATGTTGCAGTTTTAATCTTCGGTTGAACTGAGTCTCCTGGACTATCAAGTGTAAAAAAAAAACCCAATATGATAAAACAATGAGAAAATCTTTGCTGGTGAAGCAGGAAAGCCCTCCTTATGACTTTTGATATCCCAATGTTCTATGTAGCTCTCACTGCAGGATGTTAAATCAGGTCAGTGAGATTGCCTGAGTGTTTTTCTGATATATTTTATTCCCTCCTCTTTGTTAGAATATCACCATAAAATGTGTCAAACTGACAGGTAAAGGTTACAAATACGAGCACATCAACTATCCCACTCATCTCCCACTCATCAGCAAACGAACGTGGAGGAGCTTTGGGGTGTCAAAGAGCAATTTCCTTTCTGGCAGGTGACAGTTTAAAGAAGAAATAAAAGTTTCTCCCCTAATCGCTGGTAAGAGTTGGGATTTATGAAGCGTGGCTCGGCATAAATAAGGTTCAAACAGACGGAATGAGAAGCACTTAAACGAATCCACTTAGTGAAGCACACTTCTTCCACGTACTTTATCATTCAACAGCTGAGCAAAAGTTAGCACATCGTCTGAAAGAGCAGATCAAACAAACCACACACACAAGATGCTTTTCTTGTGTGTGTGGAGTTTGAGGAAACACACACACACAAGGTTCTGCCGGCGAAGCAGACACACACCTTGGAGACAAGTCTTCTCTCTGCTGATCCGAGCAACAGAGCAGGCCTCCTAGAATGCAAAAGACCTCATCCAGGAAGTGGTCCAAGGTGATGGGAAAGGGGAATCACTGCATGGATCCTTCAAGCTTCCTAAAGACTATTAGAATAGATAGTTCTGTCACAGTACATAAGTAGTTCAGTGAGCTGGATAAAATCATTTTCTGGAGTCGGGACATTGATGTATTGCGTATGCTTTTAACTGCGAGGCCTCATTTCACAGCTGTTACTCCATGAAGCAATGAATGAAATCCAAACACTATAATGAAGGCCCCTAGAGGAAAAACAGCAGTATTGTAGGTGTGAGCTCATTTAGATTATATGTATGATAAAAAAAATATTTGACAAATTACATATCCAACTCATTTTGTCACGTTAGAAACCCAAATTTTATGTGACTAACATTACATAAAATGTATATATATATAATCATCTTGTCACCTTCCTAAAATATTTCCTTAAGTATTTTATTTTTTGGGGGGGAAGGAAATTTTGGCCCCAAAAAAAGAAAACAACAAAAAATCACTACCTCCTTTATGCATTACTCATTCTTAGATGTTGTATTTGTTTTGATTATTTTTTTTTAAATTGTTTATCTCTTTTTGATCATTTTATTAAATTTACTATTTGTTTTAATTGAAATCAGCTTTTAACGGTCCCTCTAGGGACGATTATTGCTAATTAGCTATAAACACTGTGATGCTTGGATCAGATCATTTTGAGACAAGTTTCTTGTAACTGTCCATTGTGAATTAAAAATAAAACAATAAAAGAAAAACTAAAAAAAACAAACACACCAGTCTAGTGCTAGCGGGAGAAATGGCTTGTGGTGTTTTGCCATGGATAAAAGAGAAGATGTCCAGCTGCTAAAATCTGACTGCCTCCATTCCCTGAAGAAGGAAGCTGTTCTCAGTGTCTGAAGGTTTTGTGTCATTCCCTTCAGTGATTCTTGGTACAGCGCCCCCACAGGTGAGGGAGGAGCAGGTTTTTCAAAAGGTTTGCTTCATTTGACACAGTGCAATGTGAAAGTGAACCGCAGCAGCTGGAAATGTAACATATGTTGAAATGCTGTTTCCTAATTGAGCCGAGTCTACTGAACCATCAGGTGTGAAAACACCTTCACATAGACAAGCTTTGGTCCAAATCAGGCCAGTGGAGCTGTGGCTTTACATCTCGGGTCATTTTTTTGCTGCAACGTAAACCTTTATTCCAATCTCAAGTCCTATGGACGGATTGAGATATTTTTATATCATCTAACACCCATTAAGATTCTGCAGCACTTTCTCCCTGACCTTTACTTCTGTGATCTTGTTGTTGATGATGCAGTTTGTTCACCGAGGTTCTCAAATTAACCTCTGAGGCTACTTAGAAGGAGAGTTGATAACACACATTGAATCTACTTGTTTATTCTGGGACTTCAAAAGCTGGGTTGCACTTGATTTTATTTTGGGGTTTTCCATAAAAAATTATCAGTACACAAATGCATTCAACACATTTTCTTATTTTCTTTTCTTTTCTGCTCCACTTTACAATCATTCACCACTTGGTGTTGAATTTTGTAAGGAACTGAGTGTGACTGAAGTATTTTTATTTTTTATTCTGTTATTATTATGCACCTATTACCCTCACACACATCTACTTTTCTCCACGTTTGTCTTCCCGACCTACTTTGTTTTAGCAGAATAAATAACTGTGGTGACTGTGTTCAGGTTGCTTTCAAAGACTTTTCTTTTCAGGCTCTTCTTTTAAGTATTTACTTTTGATGAGCCTCCGAAAATAACAGACATGTGGAGGGCGACTATCAGACAATCATCTGTTCTGCTTATTTAAATATTTAGTCGAGGAGCTTTTGAAAAGACGTCATTTTTGAAGAAGCAGAACATATTTGAAGCAAACTTTAAGTTATTCACACTGGCTGTACATACAGTTGAAACCAGAAGTTCACACATCTGTTCGGATTTTGAAGACATTAATAAATAAATCATTCATTTAGCAAAGAAATGATTTTGATAACTTGAGAGGTTTGGTCTGACTTAACTACAGACGGTGAGAAAAAAAGTGGTGCAAGTCCTTTAATTCGGATTATGTTAACCTCTGGCCTCAATTGTGACATGAGGACTTAAAATAGTTAGTTTGACTTGTTGAACCTTTAAAGAATCAATAGTGACAGTACAGACATCAATATTTCACTTCCTCAAATATGTGAAAAAGTTTGACATAAGAAAACTAAAATTTGAAGTCTTGCATCGATCTAAAGTTTTGCCTACAGCTTTCTGCAAAATGACTGCTTTTAATAAATAAAGACATATGGATCACACACCATAAAAAATTATCAAATAATTCAACAAAGTTGCTTCGACACACAGCTAATAGGCATTATAAGACACTTTTGAAATGCCATAAACTTTATACACAATACATAAAACCATACAGAACTCTGCTTGCTGTTTTTGTTTTTCTCTTTTCCTAAAGCAGTTACCCATTAAGTTTGTTTCCCCCTTAAACTGTCTCTTACGCTCCTCTGTCATGTTTTCCCCTCGGGATACGAGTTATTGCTGTTTCCTGCTTTACGGCCTGACGTTCGTTGCTTCTGGAGGTGACAGAAGCTCCATATCGTTTGTAGACCAGGTGCTCAACAACAACACTTTTTATAGACTCTGCAAGCCAAAAGATGAATATTCCAGAAAAGGAGGTTGACACTAGAGGGATACTCTGACTTGAGTGGAAATATGAAGATTGAACTGATTCGATTTGCACTCAACACACTCACTTCACCCACCCAGGAACTAATCCTGAGAAAAGAAGCTGCTCAACGGCTAACAGCAAGCACAAATGTGATCATATAGAGCAGTTTCCCCAAGAGTTTGCTGCTATGACCATAAATCACACAGAGAACTGAAGAAGAAAAAACACCAGGAGCGCCTAGCAGGACACTGCTCAGGTCTGTAAATCTTAGAGAAGTACGGAATACCCCAATGGCCTCCATATGATACCCGCTGATGAATACTGCAATACATATATTTATACCTTACTAAATATTTCATAATGAACAGCAGAGCAGAAGCCCTGTTGTATTAGTAAGCTTAATCATATCTGCAGTTAGCAGGAGGATGAAATATTGAAGAGGCTGACACTGTGAATCATTTAGTGGAACTAATGTAGATGTGATCTGTTTAATTGCTCTATTTGTTTGTCACTTGTGAAAGAAACCCACCTTTGGATAATTACCATTTACATGACTGATTATTTATATTTTAGCTCCTTGCGAGAGTTGAATAACATTAACCTAATTAGTTGTTTTTTCTTCTCCTTCTACTAAAAATAATCTTGTAAAAAACAAAGAAAGCAATGCATGTGCATTTGTATCTGGGTGTCCGGTTTGTTTGTGTGTGAGCGTGGTGTGAATGTAAGCTGAAGGAAAGTAGTTCAACATGCATATATTAGACATCATTTACAATATCATAGCTCCAAGTATGAAAAAGGAAGAAATACATAAAGAAAATGTCGTTATGAAGTTAATGTAGGTATACACTGAGAAACACTATTAAAATTCTGTATGTAATATTTATAAAAAAATCTGTTTTTTACATATTTATTGAAATTGTCACTATTTCACAACATAGTGACAGTTTGTTGTATAACTGCCATCTGCAGAAATACACACCTTGGTCAAAAACAACCAATCAGAGCCAGAAGGAGGAGCTTGGTGCTGCCAATCATGCTAATGACAGTGAAACAACTTACCATGATGCTGCATTCAGACCAAATGTGATCTGGACATCAGGAGCGTCTGGTTTACATACAGTCTCTACGTTGACGCGTCTAGGGCGTGTCAAAAAGTCTCACGGTGCACTTCACATGTCTAACATTTGATGTGCATACGTCCAGTGCAGTCGACGTTGGAGTTGGAAAATCTGAACTTTGGCCACTGGACAAGGAGTGTCAACCAATCATAGAGACTCCGCTAAATGACACAGTGGTCTGTAGTTGGTGTCCTGCCAGGAGATGTAGGCGCCACTGTGGGTTAGCAGGTATTCAAACTGGACTGACATCACTCCTCGTCAGCGGTTGACTAGGTTGTGAAACGCACCAAACTCAGAATACTTCTGAATTATCTGGTGAATTCAAACACAAGGCTGACAACGTGTTTGAATTCTGCTGCTCTCAGTAAATAAGGCCAAGAGACTCTCTCAATATTTCATCCACCATTGTTCAAAGTAACCGGGAGAGGAAAAATGGGCAAGAGGCTCTTTCCAACACGTCGATTAAGTAAATAAAGCCAAACCATTCTCTCAATTTTATCCGCCTTTGTACAAAGAGGCTGGCAACAGAAAACAACGGCTCCTCCCAACGTATGTCTAGAACGATTTTGACGCAAGACATAAAACGTTTGACTTCGAAGTGTCTGACATATTTTTTTAATATGCTAACTATCATTAGCATTCACACGATACTTCATTGTGGGGAGCTAGCTGTAGAGTAGCAGGGCACAAGGGGGAAGGTGTGAGCACTACAAACACAAGAATGATTGACAGCGCTAAATCCGTCCTTCTGGATGCTTCTGCAGATGACTGTAGGACAACAGACAGGAGTCAGACGAGCTTGATTTATTTTTATCTGTCATTATTTAAACATTAATATGTTTTTGTCTCTCTGCATAGAAAACAATACACACAGGATAACATTTGTGTAGCAGTAGAAGTGTGACTATTTATGGAAGTACACACCTTGTTGCATTATTTTTTACAATATTTCCTTCCACAAAATATTTTTGGTCTTGTTTTTGTGTTATCACAATGTAAACAATGACCTGGTTGTCCAAAAAATTTATTTTTTACAGAGCAGACAAGAATCTGAGCGGTCCAAATGTATTCAGCAACAGACCAGTTTCAGGGTTGGGTTTCTGGTAACTTCATTCTCACTTTGGTTTTCAACTATAACCAGCACACGAGGTTACCATTGGTTCTGACTAGGTTCTGCTGTAATCTTTAGCTCCAGTATAGTTCCACCATTTAAAGTTCTTTAGCCACAAATTCCTTTACTACTGAGCAGGAGAGTAATGTAGGGGATTAACTGTTTCACACTGTGAAGCTGTATGCTGCTGAAGGGCTTCGCTGCATGGATCCAAAGCCACAGTAGGACGGAGCCGTTGTGCAAACTTGGTAGAGAAACTTATCTACAGAGGGAAAATGAAAATTAAAACTGTAGTGAAGTTCATCAGTAAGTGGGTAACTTTGAAATAGCTAATGTTTTCTATCTAAATGTTAGGTGAATCACTTAGGGGGTAACAGTCAAATAGCTAACGTTAGCTGTAAATAGGTAATGTAAGCTTATGACTTCCTGCATTGTTTACTAATTTAACATGCATGAGATTTATTGACATTTTTAAAATCTCTCTCTAACATCTGAATGCCTGTCTTTCAGATATGTTGCCACAGTTGTAGGGTTATTTGGAATTGTTGCCCACACATTGTGCCAATATGTTCTTTTGGAATCTTTTGACTTTTCCTATTTGTCTAGCTTTGTCTAACTTTTTCTTTTTTATTAAATGACGTTTTCTTTTCAACAGAGGTCCCACAGGCTGTTGTCCAGACATTGTTGCTTATAAGCTACAAGTTTTCAACCCTACCTGGAACATTTTCCTCCGGAAGTCATTTTACCGGGGCCTAGCAAGTTACAGTGGTTGTTTATTTAGTTAGGGGTTACTGCTTTAACATTGTTTTAAAACTCACTGGCATCCTATTAAGCTGCTCGGTGAAGGGGTGGAGAGAAAACATCTCATATTGCAAGAACAAAAAGTTGCCACACCGATTACACTTTATAATGTACATAAATTAACCCAAACTCCAGAGAACTGGGACAAAATCTAAAGGGTTTTCACAATTTATACAGTTTACTTGCCATTAAAGCAAAAGCAAGAGCTTTAGTTGGACACAAAACATTGTGCACAACACTCTTAACTTTGATCCGTTTGCTTTGGTTAATTCAATTCCACTCAATTTAAAAGTACTGTAACCCAAACTAAAGCTACATGTCCTAACTCATATCGTTCAAGTATCTCTAAAGAGTCATTGTGGGTGATGATACTGTGGGCCTCAGTAGCATGTCTTCAATGAAACTATCAGCTGATGGAAAGCACTGCTAATCCACTGTAGAGGTAAAGAAGTTCAAGGTCAGGGCAGGTCAGACCAATTAGGGACGCTGTGTATTAGAAAATAGCTTGCAGACTTCATGTTGGTTGGTTGGAGTTAATCTGAAGAAGTAGTCAGTAAAAAGCCAATCAGACAAGCGAGTCTAACATTGAGTTTGGTGGTTGGTTCCCTTACTATAGAAACCCAAGTGAAAATAAGCCAGATTCACAACAGTCAAAGAACAAGCTGGTATGTCCACTTTGGAGTTCATGTTGACCCGTTAGTCACTCTGTAGGCAAGTGTTAGTGACATAAATCTGCTTCTGGCAGCCCCTGTAGACAGTGGAGGTCAGTGAGTAATGGAGTGACACGTCCTTTTTGGTTGATCAAACATCCAACGCACCACAGTGTTCTAGACCATCTGGCAATGTTTTACTGGGCATGATGGGAGGTCTGCCAGAGGAGCTTCACAATGACCAATGTTCCAGTCTTCTCTTCCATGAATGTCAAGGTCTGATGACGTTTTATTTCCCCAGTGAGTTTAATTTTCAGAACAATGAGGTCTAAAACATATTAAAATCATTAGATTTTTATATGGTGGTATTTTGGCTCAACTTGACCTTCGGTAACATTTTCTGGCATACAGAGAATAAAATCATAATATTACGAGAATAAAGTCAAAATAATAAGAGAATAACATCGTAATGAGTCAATATTTCAAGAATAAAGGGTACTGACTTTATTCTAATATTATACTTTATTCCTGTATTATTAGGCCCGAGCAGCAAAGCGCTGCGAAGGCCTATTGTATCTGTACTGTTTATTATTAGGCCCGAGCAGCAAAGCGCTGCGAAGGCCTATTGTATCTGTACTGTTTATTATTATTATTATTCTCCGCGCAAAAGAATTGCCTTTTTGGGGGCTTTATCATATTCAAAAACTCACCAAACTTGG
>CAEFZY010012996.1:0-11970 GCA_903066815.1 Brachyrhaphis roseni
TATATATATATATATATATATATATATATTACATTTATTTTTACATGCGTACACATACGTTTTAAATAAAGTACTCTATTCCTTTCATTTTGTCACAAGGACACATCATTCCTGAGTAGTTTCATGAGTTTCCCAAGTTTGTATTTATAAAATTGTGTTGTTGTTTTGTTTTTTTTGTTTTTTTTTGCCATAAATTGATAATTAATTTACTGTGATACCAGAGAGGAAAATGCCCTTGTTGTTTAGTCAAAAGCTGCTCACATAATGATGCTTTAAATAAAAAGCACTTTAAGTTTCCCTTGAGTTTCATAATAAACTGAATTTAAGGTTCCTCCACAGTTGGCTGTTATTAAACATAATTTTCACAGTAATTTCCCTACAAATAACTGACAAAGCAGGAGAGATTAAACAAGGCTTTCATAAAGTATTTTGCAAACTTAATTTATTTGGGTTTAAATAAAGTCAACTGAACCAGCTGTTCTAAGGCAAGCAGCTATACAGTCAGGGTGTGTTTTAATTATAGCCGTGAATGATGTGTGGCTGTTGATTCTTCATTTTATTAAAAACAATGTTCAGTACATTCCAGCTTAACCAAACCTCTGATTTTAAGAGGATCAGATAAAATGAAAGCTTCCATACTTTCAACCCAGGAGACATGAAATCAGTTCAATATTTTAAGAAGACAATAATGATGTGATTAAGTGAAACACATATAGATTGAAGTTGTAATATATATTTTTTTATTTTTAAACATATGAATTAGTACACACATGAATTGAGAAACGACTCTAGATCAATTACTTTTTCTGCAGCTGCAGAGATGGACAGCTGAGGACTTTCCACTGATAGAAAAGTGCTTGCATTACATTTTTTTCAGGTGGATGTAAGGCTCCTCAGAAATCTGTGAGTGCTGCATCAGGCTTCCTCGACAGGATGGGGGAAAGCATGATGCATTCACAATGTCAAAGAACCAGGTCTGCTGAGTTGTTACTCATTCTGAGCAGGCAGCAGCTTTGAAATTGGTTGGACCAATTCTTTTGCATCCTCACAACCCTATATGTGTCCTTGAATGATCATCTTAAGCTTAAATTGTAATCCAAATATTCCTATGATTTCAGAATAGATGTGAATAAATCGTCTTGTTGACAGATATTTTTATTGGAAATTTGCCTGCTGCGCAAATTGTGTTTTAGAATTAGTTTTAGCAACAGTCAATAATGATTTGCAGCATATTTGAAAAGCCTGTTGATTTGGTACCTACATATTAACTTGAAAAATTATATTACTGAATATCCCATTTATTCAGTAATAATAAATAATAAATCTATTTATTCCTTTTATGCAAAGGAATAAAACAGAGAGATGGTCTTAATTTTAATAACTTGTTTTTATAGTACTTTAGATATATCTGAGGAATATGTTTGTCCAAGCTCATAACCACTCATTTTATTCATTATTAATTCACATAGAATTGCACTTCCATGTAAAATACACAATTTATAAATTAAAAAAAAATTTAGTCTTCTTTCTTAAATATTATGCATTCTATAGTTAAATCTCAAGATTGAGAAGAACTGACAAACATTAATTTAACATCAGCAAATTCGCAGAGTGGCTTAAAAGGCACCGTTTTTCTATTTGGTATGTGAAACTGTACTCATCTTGACAATGACACCAAAACACACATAAAGAGCCTGAAGTCTGTCACTAAAATGGACAAAATTACCCTTACTTTAAGAATCTTCTTAATTTTTAAAACAAATATTTCCCACAGGTTATCATGGAGTTCCACTCCATCCTGTGCCAAAACCAAAATGTTTCTCCTTGTATAAGGGATATTAGACAGCAGCACACACATTTCTCATTTTACGTTGATTACATTCAAATGCAAATGGAAAGGGTTTGTTTTGGAGTTTTGCAAGGTGCTGTGTTTGTAAAGGAAAACTTTTGACTTCTACTTTTAATTTTTAAGAAAAAAAAAACATGTTGTCATTGAACCTAAGCACCCTAGAAACACTTATTTACAGTATGTATCCTTGATTGCTTTGGCCTCCTGCAACATAATGAAGCTTGAAGTTAATGTTTTGAGCATCACATCCTTTTACTAAAACATAAAGAGCTAATTTTCTGATGTATTCACCATTAAAATAATATATGTACTCATATAAAACAGAACTGTGAAAATGATATGTTTGTATATTTATGTTGTCCAAGAAATTGTCCAAATTGCTGTTAAAAGCTCAGAATCTGATTTGATTAATTAACCAGTTGAAACATTTGTTTTTTTTTTTTTACAAACTCACCATCCCTTGCCTTGCCTGTAATGACAATTCAAAAAACACAACAAAAGAATTTCCATTTCTAAAGATTTTAATTTCCTCAAAAGCCCTAAAACTCTAATATATATTACTCAATTCTGAATGTCCTGAAATAATAGTAAGTGTATAGCTCCATTAACTTCTTTACTCAGCAATGACAGATAAGAATTTCCAACTTTTACATTAAATGTTTCTAATTTATATATTTTAGGTTAACATGTCACTGATTTTGGGTTATGAAGTTTTGTAGTGATTACCACTGTTGCCTGCAGCATGAACATCTTAGGTGTAAACCCCAGCCTCCCCCCTTGTGTCTAGAATTTGCATATTCTCTACTTACATGTCTGGTTTCTCTCCAGGTACTCCAGCTTCCTCCAATTGTCCACAATATCACTATAAAGTAAATAAGTCCCTATATTATAACTATATTTGAGTGTGTGTGTTGGGGTGTGTGGGTGTGTGTGTGGTCATTTATCCTGTGTGTCTCTGTGTTATCTTGTGATGGACTGGTGACCTGTCCGGGGTGTATTATGCCTCTCACCCAGTGACGGCTGGAGATAATCCAGTGGCTACCTGCCGTCCTGCACAGGTAGCCACTAAAGAGGATGGATGGAATTTTGAATGTTATCTGTTGCTCAGGGAACTAACAACAACATCTGACATCTGGTTATAGCTGCTCATATGATGTTTGATCTTTTTTATGTTTCTCTAGCTTAAAATACCACAGAGAGTTTGAAAAGAATTCTTGTCTCAAATCACTTAGTCCATGTAATGTTACACTGTGAATTACTTAGGCTTTGCTTTGCATAATGAATTGCTGTCGACTCCTGCTAATGGTTGCAGCGGCTGCAGGGCTTAAGGGCTGCTTGCTGTTTCCAGAGAAAATGAAGAGTACTTTAATTTATTATGAGGTGATTTAAGGGAAGATAGCACTGGGCATGGACTTCAACTGTTTTTTCAAATCACAAGTTTGTACTCTTATTTTGCCTCCATGTTGTTCCTCAAGGTATTTTACATTTATATAAGATAGCTTTTATCTGGAGGAAATACATATAAATGTAGCCCTCTAAGTTGCAACATCATAACCTAAAAAATAATGCAGAAAAAAAAAGAAATAGAGGGAACATAAATAAGATGCACTTTTGATTTTTTTTGGTGGTGGGGAGGGGCAATAAAAATGTGACAAACCCTAAGCCCAGACGTTTAGCTTTGGTGTGACACAAAGAAAAGAAACAGAGCTGATGCCTCTTAAGATTTTTGAGTTCTATAAACACTTCCCACGGTAAAGCTGAGTCTTTGTGTCTGCCTGTCTCAAAGAAAGACTCTGTGTGTCAAGATATCTTCCCACATAAATATCTTATTTGCAGAATGAAGAAGTTGCTGGTCACTACCACCCCCACTAGATACTGTTACATTCAATTTGTATATGCCTGTTTCTCTTTAGCAGAAACTCTCTTTTTTTTTTATTTGTGGACTTTTTTGCTTGGTAGCTATATTTTTACTTAAGAGTAATGTCTGGAGAGCACTTCTTCACAGCTCCTTAATAAAGTCAGGGAATATATTGCAGAGGAACCTGTCTGCTTTGCTGATCCCCTTATCATAAAGTCTCACCCTAACCCGTATTTTATAGCGCAAGTCCTAAAGACAAACTGTAACTATCAAGCAGCTCTGGGATTAATCTCCCAAGACATCCTTTCTCCAAAGTTTTATAACTTTGAGGGAAGGATCACCCTCTTAAAGCTAGCCATACATTAGACTCTCAGACATTACCCTGGTGGCCACTAGAGTGCTGTGCTGCATTACAGATACAGCTCAAAGACAACTTTACCCTGACGTTTAGGCTGATCTTATGCCACATTAGATGAACCACTGGGAATACTGTAACACTGGTTAGAACAACAAAAAGTGTGATTTAGCAAGATGTGAAAAGCCAGTGTGGTAGTTCTGTCTGCAGAGTCAATATTGTCAAAGTTCTCTTTTGTGTTCTGAATTTATTTAAAAAGGACCACTGGGTGAAAGCAGTGTAAAACTGACTGGGGATGAAAATGAATGAGTAGCAGGGGACAACCCCTTTTAAAACAGTGGAAACTGTTTATTAATAATTAATTATTGCTCCACAATCAATTTGCTATGGTTTCTGGATATTTTCACTTTTTCAGAAACCCCACTTTAAAAAAAAAAAAAAAAAAAAACTGCAGCAGCAATACCATGCTTGACCACTTTCCCGTCCACATTCTATTTTTAGATGGGACTAGAGACTGCAATAACACAACCAACTGCTCAGCAATGCAACGCAAAAAAAAAATAAAAAAAAAAAAAATAATAAAAAAAAAATATATATATATATATATATATATATATGAAAAGTCATTATAGTATACTAGAGCGTAAAAGTGGTTTTGATATTTCATGTTTGGCACATCCTTGTCAGTGCAACCGTGATTCTATTTTGTCACCGACAGAAAGAGGATTCAAATATTTTATAGAGGAGAACAGAAATCAAAGAGGCTTTGAGCACACCTCGATTTCCGTCTCCTCTTCTGACTGTGCTCTAGAAATACGCACATCAAATTCTGACTGGACTGATCCTTCAGTCAGTAAACATTTTCAGCTCAGACTTGGAATGCTCTTAAATGACTACATGCACATCAAATCATATCGCGCAGCAGCAGAGGTGAGACAGAAACACACATCTCCCAAAACAGCACCGCAGCCAATTTGACGGTTAATCTAAGCCTTTATCAACAACACAGAAGCTCCTGGTTTAGATCACAAGACAGAATTTCAAAATTCTACTTTTAAATATTTTGTGAAAATACAAATCTTGGGAAACATCAGTGTGATTTAGATTAAAAAATATATATAGTTGATGGGAAACTTCAGAATGAAAAACTGCATGACTAAATATTTCAATAATTTAATCGTTTAATTCTCAAAAATCTGTGCACACAAGGGATGAGGCAAACAATTACAGAATGACTGAATTGCAAATGGATGTCATTTTTGAGCCAAGAGTCATAATTGGAAGGGAAACACAAACGCTTTCAGAACTTCTGTGACTTAATTCTGAGATAAAGTTTGAGCGCCATTTATTTGGGACTGAATGCAATAAAATCAAAATGAGTGAAATTGTAAAAAGTATTTTATTTGTTTTAGAAATTTAGATGCCATAGCAACCAGACTTGATAATGCTGTACTCTTTATCTGCTTAGAACAATCTTTAGGAGCAAATATCTAAGAAAAGAAATAGTAGTAATTGTGCAGGTTTAGTCTCAAAAGAGCTGGGAAACTTTTAGAGTGATGCTGGCAGAAAGGAAAAGATGTTAGAAGAAATCTAAAATGCATTGAAGTAACGATTCTTTGGAGTAACAAAGTTTGTATCTGTCAAAATTACTCCTCATTAGACTGGCAATGGTGCCATATATTTATTTAATATTTACGGCATTTTTTTCAGTCTCTGTGATTTGCAAGAAGGGTGAAGAATAAAAAAAGTTCAGTGGTGACAGAAGAATCAATAGTTCATGTTTTTCAATTTACTTTTCACACACTTTATTACTTGCACTTTTGCTGGTGCCCCGTGTTGAGAAATTGTTGTGTTAGGGTTACTTTTCAATGTCTTTCTATTGGATGTTTACTGTTTTGATGTTAATCTGGACTTTCTCTTTCACTTTGTTTGCCAAGCTCATCTTTTCAGTTAGCTGTCACAACCTTGATCTCTTTCCAACCTTATGTTGTCCTCAGGCTTTTTGTTTGTGTATTCTACTCACCTATCAGAAAGCAAGACACTGTTTGTCATCATCGTTGCCTCACGGCAGAAACGTCTGCGAGAAAAGCCGTTTCAAGGTGGAGTTTGCATAAGCTCTCTAATAGCCTCAATGTTTAAACTTCAGAAAATAATATACCGGCAGTGTCTTCTGTCAATGTCTTGGCAAAAATAAACAAGAGTCTAATTAGAATATGTTAGAGAAGAATTGGTACAGAGTGGTGTAAAATAAAGAAATTGCCTAATTAAAGACTTGTTCAGATTTTTTATACCTTATTGTTTCAGATCAACAAATTTTCAAAGAAGACAGAGAAAAATCTGAGTAAATGCAAAACATGCTTTTGAAATAGTGATTCAATTCATTAAGAGAAACCACAGCAACATCGAAAGCATTTACAGATGCATGAACCTCAGTTATAGTCACTGTTAATCACTGGTGACAAAAAGGTTTGAAACACCTGTCTCCCATTTGCCAAGCAACATCTTGATAATCCCTAAAACTAATATTCTGTTGGACTAATGAAACACTGCACATCTTGTAGACATTGTGCATTTTGTTGCATCTAACCTGACGTCAAGTATAGTGATGATAGTGTGACATTCTGAGACTACTTTTTCTGCACCTGGATGACTTGCTGTAATTGATGGAAACATGAATTTTGCCATCTGGCAAAGAAATCTCAAAGGAGAATTCAGGATCTTAATGTCAAGTATATTGTGGTTACACAGCGAGACAATGATTCAAGTTAGTCATCCACCTCTTAATGTTTCAAAAAATTGTATAAAGTCAAAGTCTGGTTGCAAATCTGATAGAGATCCAGGGACATATTTTTGGTTTGAATTGCTTCCTTTAAAAAATAGTTTGATGAGCTGAAATGTTAGTGTGAAAGAGAAGCAAAACAATAAATAATTAAATTTATTACATTTGTACATTTGTACTTCAAATGTGATCCATATAACAAAGACAGAGTGGAGCTGCAAAGTCTGAGGCCTCTATTATATTTTCCCTTCTTGAAAATGAAACCTAATTCTTTTGTAAAATCTATAAGGTTACACAACTAGGGACCCTTCACCATCTATGCTCAGTTTTATAAGGGGTCTCATTACATTTAAATAGGAAGACCCTATCTCATTTTTGAGTATTTTTGGTTGCTTAGATACTCTACCTGCAACTAATTGCTCTCATCTCTGAGGTACTTGACATATTAGACTCTTCATGTTTTCTTTATTCTCACAGTATTGTATTTGTTTGTGATCATTAATTATTGCTAATGACCTTCATTAGGTCTTAATGGAGTTTATCTTTGTCTATGCATGTTGATTGTACCAGATGAGAGCGAGCCGTGGCTAATTAAGAAAACACAATGCTTAATAGAAGATGGAATTAACGTCCTTGAAGTCAAGAGATATTGATGGGTCGCACTAAGGCCATATAAATAGTCGAGCACGCTTGGTTGATGAGTTCATTATTGGTAATCAGTTTCCATTGGCTTTTGACACGTGTATCAGAATGAAACATAAGTACTGTGCCCTATAGTGTTATTTAAATTCTCACTCAAATGCATCAACTGATTCATTCAAATAACTATGTTAATTTGTGCTACTGATTATCTGCCCAGGCTTTGATGCAGCACCTCATTAGATTTGAATAGCCAGAAGGCGTTCATAACAGCTTCACTAAGAAACAGAATATTCCGAACAATTAATGATCATTTGCAGAGGCATGATATGCAGTTATAAATTTGCGATGCATTTCTAAAATTAGTGATATTTCACATCCGACATTGATGAAGCCCACCTGAAGTAATAAGGTAAGACTTTTTTTTTGTTTTTTACCAAGGTGGAAAAAATGAATTACATAGGAGAAAGTTTAAAAACACATACTCCTATTTTTCACATGGTAAAAGAAAAGAGATATTTTTTCCCCCAGAGCCTCAAGAGCAGATCTCAAATGGCATCCATTAGTTTTCTATGCTATTGCTCAGCTGTCCCATGGAGAGATCACCTCACACCTTCAAACCCACAGAGATACCTTAAAACCGGCCACCTCCTGAAAAAACAGTAGGTAGATACACAAGGAGTTTATCATTACTGACAGATAGCGTAGTTTGAGGGGAAAAAATATCTGCTTCCAAGAATGAATACAAAGTTTATGGTTCCCCCAAGGTTACTTTTAGGAAGGGTGAAAAGAAAAAATCTGAAAGTCTGCATCCAAAGTTTGATTTTTAAAGACAGAACGGTAAAAAAAATTATTGGAAACTTTAAATTCAGAGACATGAAAAAAAAATGTCATAAAAAACAGGTACGTCAGTGCTTGTGCCTCAAAACTAAAAGAATGCAACTATAAAGACCTTTGGGTGAAAAAGCAAACGGCAGACAATAACATCAACAGTTTTTGTCTGCCGTCCACTTTTCAGCAGCAAAAAGCAATATAGTGAAGAAGTTTTCTAAGAAAGCCCCAGATTGTGCTGAATTGAATGTTGCAGAAAACCACTTTCCTTATGAAAGACTAAATTTATTTCCAATAGATTTGAAATACGTCTGAAAAAAGTTACAAAAAGTAATACAAAGAAAAAGAAACAACAAAGAAAATTTCACAAAATCACACGCAATTTCTTTTTTGAGAAGTTAATGAAAGAAATCTCCGATATCCACACACACACAATGTACCATTAACTAAAAAACAATGTCTGGCTTCTGCTAGAAGTGTAGCTCTGATTTTTTTTTTTTTTTAGCTTTTCTGAAAACTGCTTAATAGTTAAAGTTTATATAGCTATATTTTTATTCATCAAATTATAAAAACAAAACCAGTCTTGAATAGTATTTAGTTCACTCGGTCTTTGTGGAGCTGATTTATGCAGTTCTGGTCAGGAGTTTACATCCGTTCAACATGCGCATAAATGTCACATCAATTTTAGGCTTTTAATGATGAATTTGAATTTGTACATGTTGTAATGAAGCCTAGGCGTAAATTCAAACTGGAAGACTCTTTAGCCCCACCCGCATCATCCAATCGGCGCGTCCTGCTCATCGACGACCTATTAACGCTGGACCAAGCCTCGTCACGTCCAGTCACCGACCAAACCCCAGCTGATACAGACCTCCATCCATGGCATCTTCCGCTTTCCAGCCCACCTCCGCCCCTTCTCCACCTCCACTCTTCCGGCTGTTCAGGCTCGCATCCTTCTCCGACCTCCACCACCAGTGTTGGGTCCCGGGGGAGGACATTCCTAACCAGCATCGGGAATGCTCATCCGAGCTTATTGCAAATCATAGCTCGATGTCCTCAGACGGGGCCCTAGCTCCAAAGAACTTTAATTTATGCATGTCAATAAACTTTTCTAATCGCTTTCTTTCTCTGTCTGAGTCTTTCCAGATTGAAATGATTATACAACACACAGCTTATGTGCTGGCTAAGAAATTGTCAAGACACTAGATAACAAGACAATGTCTGGACTACTTGGTTGCCATGGGGAGAGGTTAATTTGGAAGAGTTAAGGTGAAGCTTTCAAGCTAAAGAAAAATGCATGGTGACAGTAGCATCATGCTGTTCTGTACCAGTGGTACTGGTGCATTGCACAAAGAGTCTAGAGTAACAAAGAAGGAGAACTACCTAAAATAATTGAACTTCACCTCAGATCAACAGCTAGACGACTGAAACTCATTTGGTTGTTCTAACCGGGCAGTGATTCCAAACAGACATCAACACTTATTATGTGATGGATAAAGCAGCCGGGTAATATCAGCCTTGTTAGGTAATGCTATACATTTTAACACATACTTTTCATTAAATATATAAGATCACTAAATACCATACTTGTTATGTGTTACGCTATTAGATTATTAAATTGTGTTCTAGATTGAAAGCCTAGACTCATCAAAAAATGAGCCACTTTTGGCAAAGCAGAACGTCTGTAACAATATATTTAGTGACTTATTATTTAATTGATTGTGTTAAAGTATTTTCAAATCCCCTGAGAGGTAAGAGGGAACTTTAAAACGTAGAGGAGTGAAACTTCCTTTGCATGTATAATTTGCTGTGATTAATTTGCCTAATAGCACACAAATAAACAGGCATAATTGTGCTGGTTAATGACGTACATTTTTATAATGGAGTTTCTCGTAGAACTCTTTCAGAACAAAGGTTATGTGAATAAAGAAATGAGATTTTCCATCCATGTTTCACATGTAAAGCTGAAACATATATGATGTGACAGAATGATCGCACATGAACTGGCACATCATCATATTCAGCTTGCATGAGCAAAACCTCTAACGGTTGTTGAATAAAGCAACACAAGTGGCTCCTATGCCTTTTCGGTGCTAATAATTTTCAGCCTGTGCACAGCACTCAAATTTTCAGTCCTCTGTATTGCTGTCTGAAAGGAACCTTATCACAGGGTCCTCTGTTGTCTGTCCCCTGTCCTTGTGTTAGTACGCAGAGCAGCTGAGAGAGGCTTTATCAGCAGACAAGAAAGCCTTTTAATCACCAGCCCGTTCTCAGAGAGCAGCCATGGAAGCAGGTCTGTACCATCGGGAATGCTTAGATCCTCATCTAATATTCGTAAAGGTGGAAAACCTAGTAGACAGATTTTGGGCTGAGCCAGGGAAATAAAATCTGTTAACTTTTAAGAATCAGAGCAAGCATTATTTATTATAGCACACACCCTCTTTTGAGATCTATTATGCTGCTGTGCTGAGCTGTGGGATGTTTTTGTATAATTTATCACCATTAGCTGTTCAAACGTATCGTAAGCTGTGTCTCAGATGGAAAGAAAAAAAATAACTGATAGAAAAAATAACAAAATGGGCATTTTCAGCATGACATTTATTCCAATTTTACCTACCATTTCTTATTTCATTGGCAGGAAAAGTGTCGAGTTTGGCTGGCATTCACAGTTTGTTCTGTGATGGATCCATGAGACTACAGGGTCTATTTTTTTATAATAACAAGGACAATATTTTACAGTGACATGGCATCATCTTTGTAGATGGGACAGCCTGAATTCATTCATCAACCCGGGTCCCTGTGTTCAATGACTGGGTGGCATTTAGTGGAGAGGCTGTGATTCCTCATTGGCATTACTTACAGCAGCATGAGGCTCACAGATACATACATTGCACACACCTGAGAAAAGGTCAAGCAGAAAGATGGATACCAGTAGCACATTAACTCTGCACCCCATTACTGGTCTTTGTCGCAACAGGTGAGCTCTTTCTTTGGAACCAAACTTTCGCAGTTTGAATCCGGTTTGATCTGAAGCTTGTAGACATTTTTCATTTACTCTCCTCAAGTCTGTGAGCAACAGTGGGAGGCTGGTGAAATTATTTATATCAGATGTTTAATTTTTGATAATGCTTTCACCAAACAGTAGGTTGTAACATTGATTCAAGGTCTAAAATGTTCAGGGGGATATATAGGAATGTAAATGAAGTCAAGAGACTTGCGTTTTGTTCCAGACGCCTTGAGGCTGTTATTTGATGTGTTTGCACAAGCTATGTTTCGTTTTGTTCTCCTCTTTCATTTCTTAACAAATGTTGTGATCCTCAATAATACTTCTGAGCAAAAACTAAATACTTCTGAATTTGAGTTAAACACACCCACCAACCACCGGGCACAGCTTGCTGGGTTGGGCCTTCAGAATTACTTTCATTCTTTATGCTATAGGTTCATCAAGGTGTTGTGAAACATTCCTACAAGATTTTGGACCAACTGGACATAAGAGCATCAAAGAGTCACATCAGATTTGCTGACTGTAAATCCATGATTCAAATCTTAATAAATAAATAAGTCTGTCTGTCTGTCTATCTGTCTATCTATCTATCTATCTATCTATCTATCTATCTATCTATCTATCTATCTATCTATCTATCTATCTATCTATCTAT
>CAEFZY010012999.1:0-15384 GCA_903066815.1 Brachyrhaphis roseni
TATATATATATATATATATATATATATAAGTAAATAAAATGATTGAACTCTCTGTCACTTTAGAGAGCAACAGCAGGGAGGTGTCACCCAGCACAAAGGACAGCAGACCAAGGAAAAGGAAAAAAGCTACAGATGAGACCCCCAGAAGACAGATCATGGTCTCTGAGATGGCTGGAGCCTCCACAAGCTGCCAGGACACAAACAGAACCATGAGGAGACTGAGGACTAACCCCACAAAGGAGGCAGAGGAATCTTCTCCACCAGCCAAGAAGAAGAGGAAGGGACTCCTGCAACGAGTCCTGACCAAAGAGCCTCCATCCTCCTGGGACGTCGGCTCAGGTTTGCTTGTGTTGGGACTCACACATATTCTGTTACAACAACTGAATGTTAATACATCACATTGTTCCTGTTTTTTCTCATTGTTAGAGTCAAGCAGCTTTAGTCCAGCACTTTGCAGCACAGGAGTAGGAGATTTAAGGAAGAGGAATCTGAGGAGGCAGAAGATGGAAATGATGGAGATGAACGAAGAAAGAGAGGATTCCCAAAGAGATCAGAGTTGTGATTGATTTGTAACATAAGCATTCATGAGTCAAAGCTTCCAGAATTAGCTCTGAGGTAACATTAGTGTTTTATTTTGATGCTTTCAAATTTGAACATGTGTTGGTATGTTTAGGTGACTTCCTCGAAAAATATATCGAGCTGGATCAACTGGGAGAAGGAGGCTTTGGATTCGTGTTTTCTGGATATCGGGTAGAGGATAAATTACCTGTAAGGGTTACAATCCTCCCAACCCCCTACCCCACACACACACGCACACATTCACTTAAGTCACTTTATTGTTTTTTTTTTGTTTTTTTTAGTTGATAAGGGTCAGAGAACTACCACTGATACCAACTCTACAGAATCTAACATTAGAAAGTACAACATACTGTATCTCTTTAAAGGATACTGCCTGCCTAATAGTGTAACCAAAGTCTTGTTTCTATCTTATAGGTGGCTATCAAGCGCATCCCAAAAGACAACGTGGTCATCAAACATAAGGTAAGTGAGCAACAGCATCTAGCAGTGTTTCTTCTTCTTAGTGGATTACAGATGCATTGTGGGTTTCTCCTGTTTGTCTCAATATTTCAGGATGAGAACGGCAGGGAGATGGCCATGGAGGTGGCTGTCATGCTAGAAATGAGGAGCCTAAGCAGTTCAGTGGGGCAGTCAGCCTTCGTGACCCTGTTAGACTGGTACGATCTGGACGAACACCTGATCATAGTGATGGAGAGGCCCATGCCTTCTGACAACCTGTCAGACTACCTTATGGAGCACAATGGTTGCCTTAAGGACAAGGAGGCTAAGGTAAGCTGCTGGAAGAGTTTTAAAGATATTGTCAAATGTGCTGCTTCATTGTTTTGTTTTTCACACTTCATATGATTACAGTCAGGGGTATGAAATACAGCACAGTGTAATATCATTACATGTCACATGTTCTCAGATTAGAGTGACAAACTTAAATACATTTTATTTATATTTTATATAACACTCCAACACAAAATACAACATGCCATATTTCTGAAATGAAAGGACAAGAATTATGGTTTTTTTTTTGTTTTTTCTTTAGAAAAACATTTTCTAAAAACTGTACAACATTATCCTGGCCATTGCCGTCCTACACTATTCCACTCAAAAAAATTTGCCTACAGTACAAAAAAGTTTAAAGTAGGGTTGGGGGATGAAACAATAAAGTTTGGAAATCTCTCAAAGACAATTTTGGTCCATCACACGAAAATGCAAAGAATATGGTATACCTGCAACCCTAGTAAGATGTGAAGGTCCTCCTACACTGACAGCCTTAACAAGGTCTGTCAGTTTTGTCTTCCAGCATGACAACAACCAGAAGCACAAAGCGAGAGTTACAATCCACTCACCAAATGGATAGGAAGGCTAAAATCTTTTGTCCAAAGACACTCTTCATCTTATGGTTTACCTTAAGATTTTTCAAAGAAGATTGAGAAAAGCTTTTATTAGCTTTTATTACATGTAAAGTCTAGTCTTACCCTAGAAGACTTGCTGCTGTAACTGAAGAGACATCGTAGCTCCCAATATCATACATTGACGTTTGTAACGTAGCTGAATGTGAAAAACGTAAAACAGACATGGAGACTTTTGCCAGGCAGTACCGTTCTTAACAACACCTGCATCTCTGCTGTTCTTGACCATGTGATGTTTTTCCTGTAGATCATACTGAAACAGCTAGTAGAAGCAGCGCTCTACCTTCAGAATGCAAACATCTTCCACAGAGACATTAAGGTGGAAAATATTCTGATTAAGAACACCGCAGAAGGCCTACAAGTCTATCTGATAGACTTTGGTTTAAGCTGCTTTGATGACAGACGAGAACATGAACTTTTCTGTGGTATGATTGGACTGTAGAACCCGGTCCTTTCTCATTCAGTAATGCAGTTGGGAAAAAAAAAAGCGTCTTCTTCTTTGTCATTTCTCATTTTACTGGTAGTCTTATTCCTACACATATTTAAGGTACTCCTGATCACTTCCCACTGGACTGGTACATTAACACTAACTACAGGGCTGGACCTACAACTGTGTGGCAGCTGGGCGTGGTCCTGTATGAAATAGTCCACAGGCATCTGTTCCAGACTTCAAACTACCTCGCAAAAAAGCTGAAGATCAGCAAAAGGCTCTCCAAGAGTGAGACAAACTTATCAGCATAGCTCACAACACCAAATAAATCTGTTCTGTGTCGTTCTGTTTTGTTCCTCTGGCTCTGTTCATTGTTGCTGTTTGACCTCTGACCCTCCAGACTGCCATGATGTTCTGACAAAGTGTCTGATGGTTGATCCTGAGGAACGTCCCACACTGGAACAGCTGCTGGGCCACCCGTGGTTTTCATAGACCGCACACACACACACCCACCCCCATATACACCCACTCACTGCACTTATACATTCTTACTTTTTCTGGCATTATTGGCAACTTTAGTCTTTTCTTTTTGCTCCGGCTTCCTTTGGTTTACTCTTCTACTTGAAACAACATCCACTGAGATTTAAGAGTTTGTTCTGGGGTTTTCTGTTTCCTTCAATTTTCTCTATTCTTGAAATCATATTTCATTTTATTTTATTTTTTTAGCATCGTCAACATTTAGAAGCTTATTTTGATATTTGTTGACTTTTCCAGGTTTTCCTGTTTTCTTCTTTACTTTCCTCTCATCCATGAATCATCTAGTTTTTATTTTAATTGGTTATTTTTGTTTTTTCTCCGGGTGCTCCGGTTTGATTATCTAATCAAAACCTCCAATCAGAACAATATCAATAAGGTTAATTAGAGATTTGTGGCTTTTCTGTGAAGGGTTTGTTTTTGTCCTTTGGCTGGAATCTCCAACCCAATTTATGGGTTGGAGATTTTGTGGTTCTTTGATTTCCTTTAGTTCTCTAGTCAAGAAATTATATATTTTTAGAAAAAAATATTAGATTTTTTATTGTCTTTTTTTTTTTTTACTTTCCCGGCTCAAAAACATCCATGTTGAGCTACTTGAATAATATATGACATGCTTAGTTGTGACTTGGTTCCCATAGGCAGCTTGATTGTCAAAATATTTCCCACCTTTTTCAGCCATTACCCCTTTCTGTAAACTTGAACAGGATTCAGCTGGGGTAGAAAATGGACAAATGTTAAGCCTCTCATTCCTGCTGTAATTTCGTGATGTCTTCTCTTTCTCGTTGACTCTGAGTGAGTACTAGTTGTGTTGCTTTCTGTAGTAATCTACGTCTTTTGGGGGCTGAGTTATTGTGGTTCTGTGTTTAAGTGATTGTTGTCCTTTTTCATGTCATTTCAGCTCATTTTGTCTCTGTTGCTGGTTGCTGTTCTGTGGGCCAGGCTGTGTTGCTCGTGGGGGCGTTATAAAGGTCTCAAAGTTGCACTCAACATTTTTTTGTGGGATTTATCTTTTTCCTTTTTACTCATCTTTTTTGTGTCTGCCTATATCTCTATTTATTACCTCCTCATATATTTATATATTATTGCTTAATGGAAATATGTAAATGTCAAAGTAAATACCTGTATGAAAGAATGTTTTTCTATAAATATATTTGAAACTGATATTTTACCCGGTCTGCTGTACAGACACACATTCACACAGTACTTGTGTATGTACATTTATGTCGGTAGATTTTAAAGGTTGGATATATATTTATGTGTATGTGTATAGAAAAAGATGCTTTCTCCTTTCTTTTTGCTTGTTTGCCATATTTGTTGTCACAATTGTTGATCTCTCAATGTTTGTTTTTATTTTTCAGATTACAGATCTTCGTACCCAGTGTTCCTGTGTTTGTCTCTCTTTCCTGTCCTCTCCAACCCCAGCCAGTTGACGCAGACGGCTGCCCGTCCTGAGCCTGGTTCTGCCAGAGCTTTGTCCTGGTAAAAAGGACTTTTCTCTCCACTGTCGCCCCGTGCTTGCTCAGGACGGGGGATTGCATTAAAGTGAAACCTTGATGCAATCTGCTGGTTTCCTCCCCTCCGTAGAATCGCCACCTTAACGTGGTGGAGGGGTTTGAATACCCCCATGATCCTGAGCTCTGAGTTGCCTGGGATTTTGACCTTTGACGTGGTCACCCATGAAAACATTCCTTCAGGATGGGAAGGGGTCACACCAAGAGCGATTCAAATACTTGAATGGAGTAAAGTTGTAGAGGAGAATAACATCTGGAGTCAGCCTTGCAGCATCAAGACTGAGCTTTGAGGAAATAGGTGGAGCTTTGTGTGAACAGACATTAAGCCACAGCTGAATGGCTGCTATTGAACATTAAAGAATTTCTCCAACATGACAAAGTCAAAGCAACGTTCCGGGCATTTTTTTGATGAGGGAATGACATTATAACATGATGTAAAACTCAGAAATGCTGATTTTGCTTTGTACCCGTTTAAACACCCTGGCAGGTGATTGCCA
Source organism: Brachyrhaphis roseni (assembly GCA_903066815.1). Lineage (NCBI taxonomy): Eukaryota > Metazoa > Chordata > Actinopteri > Cyprinodontiformes > Poeciliidae > Brachyrhaphis > Brachyrhaphis roseni. The sequence goes on from CAEFZY010012999.1 coordinate 4,952, forward strand.
TTGGAAGTCACAACCAATATTCACACAAGCAGACAAACTGGAATCCTAATAAATTGTCTCAATCTTAACGGAGCAGTGTTATGTGTTTTCCAGCCACACAGTGTCATTTTTTTTAGCTCAGAAGCTTGGAAACTGCAGCTCAGAGAAGACAATGCTAGGTCCACCAAGGTGTTTTGTGCAACTGAATGGTTGCCATGGAGATGAAAGGATTTCTCAAGCATGCTTGAAAGAATCAACGCAACACTACAGGTATGTTTTTGATGACAGAATACCAATATAATATGGCGCAAAGTTAAAAAGGTAAATTTTGCACCTTGAATTCATGAGAACCTGATAGCTTAATATTGACAAATGTACCCTTGGAGTCCGAAAATATATTATTTTGCTCAATCGAGGTCTGGTGACAGATGCCATGGTCTAACTTCCTCACTTCTGGGTTTAAACGGAGCAACGCCTCGGTTTATTTGCTTCTACTGTGTGCACAGTGCAGCAGATTTGCCACTGTTCATGGTCACTCCTGCAGTAATTTAAGTGAGATTGTGCGTTATGATTACACTGTAATCACAGAGGAAGAGAATTCATTACGGCCTCTGGAGTGAGCAATGGTTACTTCAGAATCCAATTAACTAAAGCAAACACACTGCATCAGTTAGCAGGCGCACGCTGCCTGCGCTCGCCCCACACTGGGAGGAATAACATGCGCTCCACATGGAGGGGGCTGAAAGGAGAAGTGTATGATGAGCACTTCAGAACCAATCACATGACTGACTTTGCTTTGATGTTTGTGCTTTTTGTGAGCAAAGCCTCCATGCAGAGAGAAAGAGAGAGAGATGGAGGAGGGGGGATAAGGATGAGTTTATTTGGCAATCATTCCCATAAACAGAAACTGTTTATGGCTCTTCTGAGAGGATTCTCACGTGGCTGTGGCTCGCTGCAAATGTATCTGAAATACCATTTGCTCTGAGAAGTGGCTGCGCAGCTGGCATGAAGATGGCATTTGTAAAGGTTATGATGCAGAGTTTTAATAAGTGGCTCTGGAATTGACTGTACAAACGGCAGCGATCGGTTCGCTGAAGTTCCCTTTAGATTCAGAGTTCTTAGGTCAGAAATAAGCCATTTAATAATAAAGTAAACAAAAAGAGCTCAATATGAAATGTGGAGCGTTTAGCTTTTTGTTCTGTTTTTTTTAGTTACTATCATCTGAGATTTAAAATGGGTTTCAATTCAATTGTGTTCTGTGTAAACATGCAAATGATTTTGATTCAGTTCTGATTTGTGCTGATTTTAACTGATAACTTTAATTATTCAGTTGAATTTATTGACTTATCAACTTTAGACTTAATACAATATAGCATATAACTGGACTAACCCATAGTCTGTCACTCTTTTCATTTGGTCACTGTTTCTAAGTGTAACTCTAGGATGAATACACTTCTTTAATTTAATCTTTATCCAATTTGTTTTTTCTTTCAGTTCTTCATATAAATATGATCCTCCTTTTCAAGGCAATTCCAAGCAAACATAACTCCTCAGTTTTATCCCAGTTAGACACCAACAAGTGGAAACTGTAAACACGCTGAGCTCTGCAGCTTGTGCCAAACTCTTTATAAGGGTTCTCCTGAATGCACACCAATAAAATTGTCGTTGCTTCTTTATACTTTGGAAGATTTTCTAGTGCTCTCAAGCATGCTGTGGTGACGTTATTTGATTGCAATTATCAAGAAACATTGGATGAAATGTGCTATTATTGTAACAATTCCTAATTTGCCATTTCTAGGCAAAAGGTATAAGATCAGCTGCAATTCACTTATGTCAAAAGTTAGTTGTGCAGGAATTTTGAAATATTAACCCCTGACATCATATCAAAAACCTAAGTTTGACTTTAAGCTGTGGTCTTGATTTTTAGAAACACATACATATTATTCCACAGACTGCATGTTACCACCTTAGAAATGCATCTAAAGTCAGACCTTTCCTGACAACCTAATGTAGAAGAAAAACTGGTCTGCATCTTCATTTTTTTTCCCCACCAGGGGGCTTTTTGTGGGCTCTAGTGTCCCTTATATGATAGTAGGCTGACAGGAAGGGGGTAATGAGAGGGGGGAAGACATGCGGAAAATATCGTAGGGTCCGGGAGTTGAACGCGCCACGGCCGCGTCGAGGACTCAAGGCCTCCAAATGTGGGTCGCGCTAACCCCTACGCCACCACAGCACGCCCCTGCATCTTCATTTCTGACTGTAACAGTTTTTGCCAGAATTAAACTAGTCCCTTACTAAACTTTAGTAGATATGAATCACTGTAGCAAAACTTTTAACCAAAACATTCAAGCATATTACACCCATCTTAAATCTCTAAACTGGTCACAGTTAAACAAAGAATTAACTTTAAAACATTACTTATTGTATTGAAGCTTTCAAACTACCTGGCCCCAAGGGTTTTGATCTAAACCCCCTCCCCCTTCTGCAACCCCTAATATCTCAACCAAGAAGAAAAGGTGAAAAAAGTCTGTTAAAGGAAATCAGAACTAATGTAGCAGGAGCGACTCCACCATGCTCCCACCATGAGCAGAAAACTGTACTCTGTAAACATGTAGGTCAAATGATAAAAATCGAGGACATATTGCAGAACTACTTTTGCACTTTTGTCCACCTATCAAACATGTGAAGATGAGATTCTGTTTCGACCAGGCTTGTTGAATGACTGAAGATGATAGAACAGTCAGCCTTGGCACTCTGTCCTGCCTGCCATCTTTTGGACGCTGGCTCCAGGATTTATTGGAACACTTCACACTTCGTTACACACAGTCCAGATGACTCTTTGATTTTCCATGGAGGTGCAGTGTGACAGCGGTGGGGAGGGATCTGCCTTCCCACCACTGGACCTTTGTGAAACACTGAAAAAGAAAGCACTGCCATTTGTTATTCTTTATTAGCATCATTACATTCATTGGCAATTCATTTTTTCTTCACTTCATATAATGATAATATTAACCCCTTACTGCCTGAATTTGTTTACATATATAAGTCAAAAAAAATATTCACACCCCTGCCAGTTTTAGATTGAAATTTATTTTAATTCATCTGAGAAGTTTGTTTATGATAGAAAATGAGGCAGGCATAATATAGAGAGTATGGAAAAAAGTATGTTTGTTATTTACATGTTATTAAGAATGACTTGTAAAAGTATTTCTCCTCAATACATTTGAGGCCATTTTGCACGTTTCCATTGGTATTTTAACCAATTTAACCAAACTTTCAGCTCAAAGTTTCTGAGATGTAAGTCTGCAGACACTGTGTGTCTTACTGGGGCAAAATACTTTAGCCAAACTGCTAACCCGACATTTTACCAACAGTGCTGGAAGTGGAGCTACATTCAGCACTCTTCAAGTTTTTAGGTCTTGAAGAGTTGACCTTAAGGGTGGGTGATGTAGACTTAGAAATATATCACAATATTTAGTCATACAATCGTGATGACAATAAAAATGATTTAAATCTATTTCCTACATAATTTTTAGGTAACTTTACATCTGTGACTGAAAGGTACAGTGTTCATAGTGTCACTAAATAAAAAACATTCCAATTTCAAATGGGCTTCTTCTTCAAAACGCCACTTACACACATATAAATAACCTGTTTAAATTTACTGATATTTATTGATGTGATCGTGGAACAAACAGAGAAAATAGTAAAATAGCATTTATGCTTATACTGTCAGCTTTTATTTTTTTTTAAAGAATCATTAATTGGAATTTATCGAGATAACAATAAATCAAAATTCTTATTGTGATAAGGCATTTTGTACAATAATTGGTACAACAAATGTCTACCCCTAGATACATAGAAAAAAGACTCAAATTATCACTAATGCCTCAGTAACAGATCCAGTAATTTGTCACTGGCGAGCTTTGTTATCCAAAGAACTGCAACCAAATGTTTGCCAACTCAAACAGAAGCTTGTGAGTCTTGACATTCATAATCTGCCTTTTTTATGGTGATTTGTACCACCTAATTACAATATTTTGATTGAAAGAGTGAAGAAAAAACAATGACAAAAGGCTCGTATTGAGTTTGTCCATCTAGACATGCATATCTCCAGTGTATTCACTGTGCTGCTCTTCTGTCCACCCTGAAAGAACCAAACAGACAGCCTAGAGTTCACTTTAATTAGATTTAACATGTGTTCTAACAGAACACAATGCTTCTTTTGGCATTTGCATGACAATGCCCTCTAATTGTGCTTTCGCTTAATTTGTTTTTAATAGCCAAAGCAGCAGTGCCTGATTATATCCAAAATGGATCACTGTCAGTGAGCATCCTCCTGTCTTCTCTCCCCGTCTCTGTGGTACTCCCTTCTTCTCAGTGAGAATTCGGCTCAAACGGCCCACGTGCAGAGTTATTCGCAAGTATCATTAACCCTCCTGACTCTTCATTGTGTTGTTTTCCCTCAGGAAATGGAATCCGCACTCATTTTGATGAAGAACTGCACTGGATCCTTTGTTTGGGCACCAGATGGAAAGAGACCGATACTTGATTGTGTGAATGTGGCTGTGCCCTGAACGCTGCAGTAAATAGGACTGCATAATGGTCACTTCTCTTCAGCTCTCTGAAGCCCTTTTCTCTCTGCCACTAAACCTAAATAAGGTGAACAATTTTCCCAGGAGCGGGAGACTTGACACGGACCTGCTGCTTATGGCTGAAGGACTGATCTCAAAACTCGGAGCCAATTCAATTGCATGCTTACTCTGGACACAGACATCACTATACACACTATAATCAGGGACGCCAAAACTGAATTGAACTCAGTATTGACCAAAAAGGACGAAAAAAACCTCTTTTGTCTTGAGCTGAAAATAGCAATGAATTGTTGCAGTTCAGTTCTCTCAACAAGAAAACCTCTGATGACTGGATTTTATCATGAAAAAAAGCATCTAGCCCTTTCATATTTCTTCAGTTGTAAAGATGTTGAATATACAATATATGGCTTAAAAGAAATATTACTTCATAGTTTAATGCCTAGAAACTGTGCCTCTGTCTCATTAAAAACTAGAAACCGCCTTCAGGACGTCATCTCAGCATGTCTTCTCTAGTAAACTTTTAACAACGTTTCTGCCAGTGTTGCTCTGAGCAGCAGCTCCTATAATGAGCTCAGCAGGTGTGCAGCTCCACCAGGTGTTTGCTAATTGTTGCTGGCTAGTCTGAAGGGGCTGAGTGGGGGTTTCTCTGTGAGGCCAAAGCTTGCAAACTGCAACTCCAAGGAGGAGCTGGGCCTTGAAGGCGGGGCGAGGTCCACCCAGGCGTTTTGTACAGCTGAACGGTTACCATGGGAGATTAAAGGATTCATGCATGAAAGAATCAAGGGAACACTACAGGTATGTTTTTGATGAGGGAATAATATTATAGCATAATGTAAAACTGAAAAAGGTTGTTTTTACAGAATACTGCCTTCATATGTTTGGATAAGGTTACTATTGTAATATACTGGTGGTAGAAACAACTGTCGTCAGTTACCATATTGTCTTGCTAGTCCATTCTGTCCATTCATGCTATCTTCTGTTAATTCTAATAGATCAGAAGGTTTTGTTCTTAAACCGGAATCTAGGTGTAGTCCCTGTTGCGTCGTCCTAGTGTGGAGACATCTCAGTTAGACATTTACCACCAAAGCTGAGGCCACAGAAAGCTAATTCCTGTCCAATATCATGATCCATCACCAAAGATAGAGGTTGGAGGATAGACATGTAAATCATCTGTGCTTTTTGCCTCAGTGTTCACACTGACCAGAGCAGTGTGAACACTAATGCATACAACACCATAGTTTTTTCATCCATTTCCAGTCCCATCCTGTCATGAATCTGACACCTGGAAGTTCTGGAAGTCATTGATTTGAGGCAGAGGCTGGTCTCTAATCTGGAACAGTTTCAACTCTTTTTCTGGTTGAGAACAATTCCCTCAGAACTGTATAGAAATAAAGAAATGGGTTGTGTTGGAATAGTGTTCTTTAAATAAAGTCACCAAAGCCCTTTGAACTACATTCAGTCATTCACCCATTCACACACTGATGGTGCCAAGCTACACCAGATGCATTTCCATTAATGATATAATTGAGCAGTTTAGCATTTCAAAAATACATTTGCTTAATAAAAACACGGCAGTATTGAAAAAACTAATTCTTTGATGAAACGTTTTGGTGCAAGGATGAAGGATTTGTACCCTCCGGTAGCCACAAGGAATGAAACGAGGCTGCATTTCAATTTGCACCACCCGACCACCAGTAGGCAAGGTGGGTGTGTTACCTGAGGGCATGGGAACTGAGACGGAAGGAGCAGGGTTGGAACCAGTAACCCACCAGTTACAGAACAAACCCCTACACCTCCTGAACTACTGGTACTAGACCAGTAAACTGCACATGACCCTGTGAAACGGAGGTGTAACTTCTCACACACTCGCACTTTATACACACCAACACAAGAGGTGGAGAAGGAAGTCATTCAACAAGCAATGTTTAATGAACATTTGCCTGTTTATGAAGGAAATATTCTTCATAAAGAAACCCCCCACAGTGATCAGGCTTGAGAAGAACAGGTTTACCTTTATACATTTTTAAGCATGTCAGATTAGGAGATGTTACTCAAAAATTTAAAGTTAAAACATAGAAAACCCAAAGCAGAACAAATTAAAACTCCAAAGACAAGCAAACTCACAGAATGAAGCAGATTCTGGTACAATAAGTTTCTTTTTCTGCCAACATCCTGAGGAAAGTAATCGAGTTATCTAGAGAGAAGCCAGACAATGCAGTGAAAAAACTGTATTTGTTTCAGTTGTTTATTTATTTTGTATAATATTAAAAATCACATAATATTTGTGATTATCGTCCCTAAGCAACTCATGGGTTTTTTGCCACCTGCCTTCTTTAATGACTAGGATCGAGTTGGAAAATATGTAACTGACTTTAAATTCTGTACCATTGAGTTCTTTTGAAAAGATATTGCTGTGAATTCCGATATTTGAAGAAAAACTTGAGAAAGTGTCTGCACCAGCAGTGAGAGAAAAAGAGAACAAGAAAAACCTCATAATTCAGATTTTATGTGGGTGTTGCTCTACTTTTCAGATTTAAAATGCATTAATAAAACACATGACACATGTGCAGGAAAAGGGATTGTGCTGTCTACTGTTTTTAAAATCCACAGCGACCATTGGTTTTTCTCTTTTTTTGTGGCTAAAAAAGTTGAAAACACTCAACTTCCATTTCCAGTCAGCAGCAGTTTCACTTAAATGCGAAAACAATAGTCAGTAAATCAATGTGTCAGCTCTGCTGAGTGGAATTGGCAACAGCAACATTCCTGTTGCGAGCTCCACAATTATATCATTAATCATTGTGTACTGTTAAGTTTAAAATAAGGACTTTACGTCTGCACCTTGACAAACATTTAATTAAAGCTGGAGCACAACATAAATAACATTCTGTTTGATGTTGATGATTCACTGAACTTTTCTGTAGGTTTGTTTTAGTCACTGGTTGATCAGGAGGCCATGGCAGTGGAACGCTACACAACACGGTAGTAGAATGAAAGGTTACAGTTGATACCAGAAGTTTACATACGCTGAATCAAAGGACATGTACAGATTTATTTTCCTCACTGAAGTTAAATCAGAGAATTACCCAAATTATTTCTATTTGCTAAATTCCAGAAAACTTTGCAGGAACATTTTTTTTTTTTTTGAGATTTCTTTGTAACATTCTTCAAATTCACAAAGTGCATTTTGTATCCCACACCAGACCCTGTTCTGATATGGCCCCACCATATTTATTTCTGTACCTACTGACTCTGCTTAAGAATCACCAGTGACGCCCTCTGCTGGATAACGGCTCCGCTACAACACCAAAATAAATAAATAAATGATCTTAGCTGACATTTTAAGTTAATCGATTGAAACTAATAACTCATTAATTAATTGTTTGCATCCGTACTCACGATTCAGTATGGATTTTAGCCCACACCAGCAGTGGGCTAAAATCTGATCCAGTGCATGCCTTCAGCAAGCAATTGTTCCGTAACAACCGCTGAAGCAAAGAATAGAATAAGGAACAGGTTTAACTGTCACCACTGTGTCTGTGATAATCAGTTGAACCACAGTTTTATATTTTAAATGATGGATCCACAAAAAGACATATTTTGTTTGCATGAATTCTTGTAGTGATACCCTCCTCAGAGTCCACAGGATGACTTGCTAAAAAGCAATTAAGCCTTCAGTCTCAAATCTAGAGTACAAGTCAAGCCAGGGAACAAGTCTTAACTGAGTGAAGTCTGTTTTTGTGGCTTAAGTGAAACTTGGATAAAAGTAACCTTTGGTACCATGGTATCTTTACTCATCATCAGAACCTCAGTTCAACCATGTACCGTACAACCAAGAGTGGACCAGTCAAGTGACGCTGTAAAAGGCAACACAGTCTGAAAAACATAATTACCAAAACTACAGAACCAGTAGTTCTGTAGTTTTTTTTTCCACCTTTAATTACAAGGAATTATCTTGAAGCACTGTTCAGCCTACAGAGTTGTTAGTCTAGAATAGATTCACCAACTATGCATCTAAAAATAGGTCTTAGCTTTATGAGGTGTGAAGCTGTAGAACGCTTTAAAGATCAACCAGAGGAATAATGACTGTTAGCGCACTCGTCTCTGTCTCGCTCCCGACTCATTCCTCTCTAATCAGCCCTGTGAAGTTGCCGGGCGCCGTGGCGTGATGCCGCCGGTGGCTTTCTGTTGCTGCAAATAAGTGTGTGACTAAATCACTGCTTCCTACTCTGCTCCAGCGCCGGAATGGCATTGTTTTCCCAGCCATGGTTAATGTCTTTGACAGTGAGGCAAATAATTAGAGCGTCTACCTGTTGCCTTGCAATTTCCAATCTTCTCCCTCTGTGTGGAAGAGCGGACGGGAGGAATGAAAGGAGATTATCTTCACTCCAGCAAATCCAAACTCACCCATTAAATGCAGGCACGCTCAGTCTGCCATTTTTACTCTCTGCCTTTCTCACTGTGTGACAGTCGGTGCTTTTCGTTGACAAAGATGAAAATGTATGCCGTGAAGCCTTGGACTGGAGTACAGCAATGTCACATGGGTTAAGTGCTTAATGAGTGAGCTGCAGAGAAAAGAAGGAAATTATGAGAAGGCTGTGGCAGTGCAACTCTTCAACAACAGAAACCCACTACAGACCTCACATCAGGCTCATATGCACATCCTGGAATCATTGTAATTATGAGGTTGGAAAAATTATTCCAGTTTTGCGCCAACTTTATTTTTAAGAGCAACAATGCAGTCCAACTTAACATTTTTCTAAAATGTAGATTCATTCTTGAAGGCAATCTTGTGCTCCAGGAAATATTAGGTTCAGAGTCAGGAAAACAGACAACTTTCTCACAAGTTGTTTCACAAATCACAAATGTGTGCAACATTTTGCCAATTTTCCTCTGTCCAGAAAACCCAATTTCAGAGATGCTGTGTTTCTCAGGAACCTACACAGAAACAATTCAAATCACACTTGAATACATTTGTTCATGCAAAGTCATTAAAAAAACTTTATCATTCTCCCAGCACTTTCTGACATCTTCGTCTTTTTCACCTGTAGCAACATCCAGTTGATGATCATGTGACTCCTGTGATGTAAAAAAATATATAAAAATCAGTTGCAGTTTTGCAAAATACACTAATTTAACCTTTATTTTACCAAGTTAATTAACTGACAGTAGATTCTCATTTTCAAAAACAACTTGTTCCGGAAACATCATATATATCATAATATTAATATCAGTATTAATTTTGATATTAATATTGATATTAGTATTATTTGGTCAATGTAATTCGGTCAATGTTTACGAATTTTTGCACTCAATTTTTGAATATTTTAAAAAAGAAGTGTGTACCAGCCCGACTAATCTGATGAACAAATTATTTGTGCTACAATTTCAAGTGAAACAGTTATAAAGACTGATCTGAACCTAAGAGTATTTTGCGTAAATTCCTGAGAACATACCATAGGATTTTTTTTTGTATTAATTATTTGATTTTAAAGAGTAACACATTTTATCAACCTCAAAGTTCCCACAGTCCCAACAGGTTCCAAATGTACCTTTTCCCCTTTCTTGCGTCATCCACAGGGGTTGGCCTGACCCCGCATGTGCTTCTATGAGGGATTTTTTTTTATTCTGTGGTTTCTGGAACTGACTGGCTGATGGGCCACACCCATCGCTTCCCTATCATCCAACTGTTGTACAAGGGAAAATATGATGGTGTTTTCTTTCTTTTGATTATTTTGTCGTGCTTTGCATGTTTGCATATGTATTGTTTTTCTTGGGGGGGGGGTTGTTGTTTTTTTGTTCCCTTGAACAATCCCTACGCACCGGGCTGAAGGTGGTTGCCTAGGGAGGCGGAGCGCACTG
>CAEFZY010013008.1:0-14959 GCA_903066815.1 Brachyrhaphis roseni
AAGATAAGATAAGATAAGATAAGATAAGATAAGATAAGATAAGATAAGATGAGATGTATTTATACCTGCAAAGAGGTGACTGTAGAGATATCCTTGATGCGACCTTCTTCATCCTTCAGGTTGTATCCTTCTGGTCGTTTATCTCTTTCACTCACCTTCCACAACTTTACGGTTTTATCTGGAAAACAAACCAGGTCAATTAGGCAAATTATAATGGGAATGTCTAAAAAGGTATCATCTGTTGATGAGGTCTGCAAACCCAGACATGTTGGAGGTATTTCCCTAGATTTTTTTTACTTTGCTTTTGCTTTTCCTAGGATCTTCTTGAGCTAAGGAAATGTGTAGGTGTAAGGACTAAGCAGATAATGAGCTGTTCACAAAGACAAACAAATAGCAGTCGCTTTATTAGAGTATAAGTAATTTAACCCATTACTCTGACAGAGAGCAGCTTGTTGCAGCCTCACAGACACCTACCTGCAGCCATTTTTATAATAGCTCAAGCAGTAATTATGTCACAGTATAATAGGATGGAGTGAGATCCCTCACTAATCCCAAAGACCTTCCATAACAAAAATCTGTTTTTGCTGAGTGGGAAAAACCCAGCAAAAACAGATTTTTCTATTTGAAACACTTCTTGCCACAGGATCAATCAAAGCTTTTGCATATCAATCTTGGCCACCTAATTTGGCCTTTTTTCAACAAGAAATATTACAAAAAAGCAGAGCTTTAAAAACTTTTTTGTATCCATCTCCTGACTTATACTTTTCTGCAACATTTTCTCTGATTTGCTTGAGGTGTTTTTTGTCTCCAGGCTGTAATGGTAACCAGAGACATAGATTAACCGGTGAATGGACCTTCCAGACACAGGTGTTTTTATACGACAATCAGTAGAAACACAGTCATTGCACTCAGGTCATCTCCATTACACTTATTATGAGACTACTATGCATGCTTTGTGTTCTCAAACACCCATTCAATCATGGCAGATGAACAATTGGACTCAGCCAGGTTACTTCCTGTTAAAGATGAGTTTTCCTCTCCATTGTCACCACGTGCTTTTTAGGAAGGATTGTCTGCTGTCGCCAAATGCTCGTCCAAGAGGAGTGAATGCTGCGAGTGACTTGATGCAAACTGCAGGATTTCCTTAAATATAAAACTTATTTATAACCTGAATTTAACTGCATTGATAAGTGGGATCAATTTAAGTGTCTCAAAATAGCACATGGTGTGAATTGGCATTACATAAATAAATTGTATTGAACTTAATTTTTTATGTTAGATGTTATCATTTGTTATTTTGTTGAAATTTACACTTTGACACTAAAGATTTCGATATTTATTTTGGCAAAAAGTTCAACTTTTGTTTATTGTAGTTGATTTATAAAAACAATAACAAGGGCAAAACATCCAAGGGGATGAAAAGATAACTTCTTGGGGCAACCCAGGTACCTTGGATAAAATGATTTTTAGTATTTACACACAAAGAATCTGATGACTTCTGCAAACTGTTTCAAAATTCATGTGCCATCACCTAACTTTCCTAATGCATTGTTTTATTAATAATTATTATTAGCAGCAGCACATTTTTCAATCTCTTAGTCAAATAAAGGGAGTGTTTACCTGCAGCTGCTCCCTGATAATAACAGAACGTTAATCTCTCCACCAACCTGGAGCACCACACATTTACTACTGGCTTGAAGTTAATTTTAAGAGCTAAGCAGCCTTTTGTTGTGAGAAGTGTTGAGAGATTTAAATGTTTTGTAGCTAGAGGTGATGTAAAAACTAAATATATGTCATATATATTTCATATAATTTTTGGCAAAATCCTGAAAAAAGACAAAAGAAACAACACGGACATGCTGTTCAAATTCACTTCATACCAGTACAATGGAAATAAAGACAGCTTCTCCGTAGGTTCAACACTAATTTGCTGAAGCAGCTCCTTCATTTTCCATACTCTCCATCATAAATAATATAATACAAGAAGAAATCAATAATGTGGCTCTCAGGGTAAACCTATAGATCTTACCGTAAAGCCATAAACTTGGGATGTAGAGTATAAATCCAGACTCCTCTGCCAAGCAACACAAGCTTGGGATGCTAATGCAGTTTACAATTTGTGAAGCATCAGGTAAAGTAAAATCTGCCTCCCCCTGAATAAATATCTAAATAAATCACCTTTTCCTCACATAAAAGTCTGAAATCCTGACTTTTGCAGACGCTACACCTCTAAAAGAAAATGAACCATATTTTCATATAGCAAACTGGATAGCTTAAAAATTCAGAGGTTCTGCTCGCACAAAACCGAATCAGTCGCATCAGTTTTATTGGCCAGAGCTCTTAGTAACTTCTACATTTTGCTATTATTTAACTTGTATAAAATCAAATGTGCAATGGTTGTTAAAATACTCAGTTTTAATGGTGGGCAATAACTTCTGCACTATTCTTTTAAGAAAACGGCCCTTAAGATGAAGACAAAACAAATGATTTTGTACAGTCTTAATGGATTTTAATTTGTTCAAGCAATTTTCTCCAAGTTGTGTAAGATACAATAGAAATCTAAAAGATAAGATTTTCTTTAAGTGATTATTCAAAATCAAAAACTGTAATTTAATTGAAAAACGTAAATAAAATTCATTGTTTCATGTTATTTATGAAGTCAAAGGAAAATAATGAACTTTACTTTTCTCACGTTTGTTTTAAATGTGTTACGTGGTTAATTTACAAAATTGAACAAATAACCCAGATTTTATGAAATTAACTTAATAATTGTTTTTGTAGAGAAAAAATAATTACCAAATATATGTTAAGACAATAACAACATAAATCCTCAGACGTGAAGCTAAAAAGTATAATGTCCTGAAAAATGCTTTGTCTGGAAGTAATTCAGTGATTTGAGTCAGTTGTGTTGGAGATGCAACAAACCTGCAGAACCTTGGATCCCTGGATTTCAACAGCCCTGCAATAAATGAGCTGCAGCAGCCAACACAGTCTCATTTTTACTGATCAATCAATTTAAGCATCTCTTTAAAGGGTTAAAAACATTTTTGATTGCTGGTGCAAATCCAAATTTGTTCTGTCACATTTACAAAATACCAAATTCCACAATATTATGGGTTATACTGTCGACTGGGGTTTACTTATTGAATTCTATGATGTGTAAGCATTTCCTGCTATTATGAAATGACGATACTTCACTTTCATATCAGGATCTCTGCTTTGACAGATGACTGATGCATTAGAGCCTAATATCGTCATAGCGCCCACCTCTAGTTAAAAATTGGCCCTGGCTTCTTTAAGATGTGTCTGCTGTTTTGGGGTGGGATGTGCAGTGGATTGTTCTCTGCTCTCACCGTTGGTGGAGAGGAGAAAGTGAGCAGCGTTCTGCTGAGGCAGCCATCGGATCTTATTGATCTTCTCCTCAATCTCCAGACTTTTAAGGTAGTCGAATTCGGGCTCATGGCTCTGAAAGGTGCTGTACACATTGTACTCTCCCTGGGAAAATGGCTCAGACTTGCTCTGTGAAAAAAACAAAGGAAACATGCAAAGTTAATGTCCAGACCTGATTGCATCCTTGATAATGTGATGATACTGCAGCTGGAATGGAATTCGGTTTATTTGTTACTTTTGGGCAAAAATCCTTTGCATTTGTTTGGAGCATTAATGTGTGCTCCTACCTCTGGTTCCCTCTGAAAGATGACCACACGGCCTCCTTTGTCCCCTGTGGCCAGGAGCTCTCCTGTGTGGTTGAACTCTACAGTGGAGATGATATCCGCTGGAGCAAACAAGACAAGGAAACAAAGATGGAAAACAAAGAAGGAGATATAGTTTGAGAGGAAAAATGGAAGGAAAGAGACAAATACGACAGGGATTAGATAACCAACCACACACCAGCATTCATCTGTCTAATCTAAACAGGGAGAGAAATCTAAACTATAAAATGTAAATCAGCAAAAATATGTTTCATTGTTGTTTGAAAAAGAAAACATTTTTAAAAATCAGACAAAAACCAGCACACATACATAGGTGTTCATAGTGTGATCAGGTGTTATCTGTCATCGACTGTGACACACAACACTGCCATGTCAGATGGATACAACTGATCTGCACATACTTTAATGTGCAAGTATTTACACAGCACTGTGACTGAGTTACTGAACATACAATGCATCTTCTTTCAACGTGTTTCTGCTTTTTATGTTTACAAAAAAGCAAATAAATAAAATAAGCAAATAATAAAATAAGCAAATATCTCCTCTCCACCAAATTGTTCTGTTTTCCCACAAAGTTTTATGCCCCACCAGGACAAAAACAAGATGTCAAGTCCAAGTGACCACCGAAAGATTTCTAAAAGACGAGTCAAAACAATAACCAAAAGAGTTGTTGAAGAGCCCAGATGCACTCACTGGGCGCTTCAGAAAGACGTTTTACTTATGAAAACAATAAGTAAAGCACTAAACTGTAATATCTTCAATCCACTGCTGAAGAAATAGCATGTTAAACTTTGTTAAATGTTTGCTGCTGAAGTTCTGTAGAAACCAGAGAAATACTGGTCTGGAAAGATGAGGTTGAACATGAACTCTGTGGATGCTAACACACCATGTTTGGAAGAAGAATGGTTCTCCAAAAACATCAAAAGTAAAGTTTGTAGATGGGAACATCATGGTGTGGGCTGCCTTACAGGGACCAGCAGGCTCTATTTATTTTGAAGTAAGAATAAATGGAGAAATGCACCAGGACATTCTTGATAAGAATCTGAAGGGTTTCTGAGCAAGAGATTAAATACAGCATTTATGATGAAATACTCTTAAAGCATCAACTTAGAGAAGACAGTCAACATGATTGTAATCCGTTCACTCCTGTAGTTTCTCTTGTTCTGTTTTCCCACAATAATCTCACTATGTAATTCTTCATCACAGATGAGCAGATAATCACTCCTTTTACAAATGATAGCTGAGCTGTTAAGTGTTAAATCTGTCATCTGTACACTTGCAAATACAAAAAAAAAGAAACATGTCCGGTATCACCAGGGTGATGACTGCAATCATCATCATCATCATCATAAAAAACCAAAAACAAACGCACAGATGTCCAGTGTTTTTCATGGATTATTTCTCTTCATGTCAATCCATTCAAAGGATTCACACCAAAATGACGACATATTAGTAGTTAAAGTTTTGCTCTGTTAATCATTTATGGTGGAACAGAGACATTGCATGTTGGAAATGTTTGAACATGCACAATTTGATGTACTGCACAGGACAATGTCGGTTAATATTAGTCATGGCCACTGGCATTATCTGATTTATTTTACCTTTACATATAAGCTCATGATGAAATAGATTTGAGGATATCATTAAGATGATCTTTCTTTATGAGCAACATTATTCTCATCTGTTTTCAGTACATTCAGTACGCCCCTCTGTGTAGCCTGACATCCAGTAAATGTTTGTCTCTTTTTAAGCTCATATAATGGATCAACACACCTGTTTTTAAAACTGTTATTAAAATGTTCACAATCAAAACTGGCACAACGTTCCAATTCAATGTTTCTGACCAGAATAAAGTACAAACCGGACTCAAAACAAAAAATCTAAGCAATGCCACCAATCTTTAGTATTTGGCCACATCTTCTTGAATGACAATTAATGTCTGTTAATTTATCTTTTTGCACGTGTCTTCCTATAATATAGATTTCTACCATGGAAATGTTGGATTGCACCATTTTAAAATTCACAGACTTAGTTCAACTCAGTTCCCTTCGGCCTTAAGAAAATGCCTATTGAGATTCTGGATGTAGTGTAATTTTAATCAAAAAGAGTGAATCTCTTTGTTGCTTCTTTTAGGTGAAATTTATTGTACCAATGCAAATCCCATTTATTTCACTTCAAATGATGGTTCAACTCCATTTGTGGGTCGGACCGCAGAGTTCAGTATGTCAAACAACTCATTTTGCTTTTGATTCTTTTTTTTTTACGCCATTGATTGGATGAGCGAAGTTTGAAGAAACAAAACAATAAATGAAAAGACTTTTCAGCAATATATCAGATTAATTACCGATACCAAGAAGAGTTGCTACAACAATTAATTAATTAATTAACCAAACACAAGTGTGTTATGTTTTGTGCTTAATTTGTTGTGTGACAATCTATTTTTAAGTTTCATCAGTTTACTCACAATAGCGTTACAACCAGGAAGCTTCAGTTTATTTGTCAAATCTTATTTGAGGTTTACAACAAGATGTCCATAAATTGGTGTAAATTTGATGTCCTTATTTTGAGGTTTTGCCTATCTATCCCTTTAACAACAACTCTACCAAAAGGAGTTCATGTTCACTAACTTATGTGTATTTTATTTTCAATATTTTACTTGTCATTTGTATAATTAATGCTGATCTAAAATGCCAAAGTGAGAACAATATTCTTGTGCTAAAAACCTGCTGTAACTCTTGTGTCAGGTTAGTTTTGGAAATCCACAAAGGTTAGTTTTGATAGATAATGCCATGTCCTCACCGGCTTTGTCTGCAATAAAAATAGAGCATGGAGAGCGTATTCATTGAGCGCCAGAACTGAAGCCTGTTTTGTCACGGCCTTGAGAGAGAGGAGAGGGAGAGATTTTATGATGAGTGGAGGCAGGGACTCATCTCCACTCTCTACACCAACACAATATTACTCACCCTCATCTTAACACAGAGACCGTAACTGGTTGTCTTTTTTTTCTTCCCTTTTTACTATGTTTTACATCATTTCATTACAGTATTTTTATGGATTTTGAATGGGCAATCTTATTATTGTATTTTTAATGTTTCAAACTTCTCTTATTCTATTTTCTCTCATCCCTGCCCCCCATCCCCGGTACCCGGCTGCCTGACTGTATCCAACTGTGTACATAGTGGTGGTGATGCTGCGGGTGGAAGAGAAAGGATGGTAGAGGGAAAAAAGGCTTTGGGATCGAGGTGGAAAGAAAAAAGGAAAGGAAAAAAAAAACAGGGAAGAGGGGTCCTCCACTGGTGAGTATGGGTTGCCACGGTAACGAGCCGATCCAACCAGTGGAAGTAGTCATGATGGCTTGCCGTATATGGAAGTGTGATGAAGGAGGAAGTGGGATTCATCAATCTAATTCTTTCAGGAAGACGCAGCGCGGTGAAATGATTGCACTGCTGTTTGTCCGCTTTCCAAAATGCTGCTAAATTATCACCAGGGGATAGAGCGCACGGACAGCAGCGCGCGAGCATGAGCTCTGACTCACTAATAAGCACAAGCCTGGTCACCTGAGTGCGCACTGGCAGGCAGAAAAGCATATTCTCAATGCTCTTTGTAAGAGAAAGAGAGCTAGGAAAAAACACAGGAGGAGCACACAATGTAGCCGAAGAAAACATGGGGCAGACACTCCACCCTCTTTATCTTTGTGATCCGGCTTACCTCTTCTGCAAACACACATCTCACACCCATCTGTCTCTTTTGATCTTCTCATTTGGAGAAATTTACAAGATAATTAAGGATAAAAAAAAGAACATGCCGGTACAGGTACAGCACCAGACACAACATGTTTAAAGGGGCCTGAGAGTGGAGATCCCGTCTCTTTTTGTGCTGTGAGGTATAGGAAGTCAGCCATGATTGTACGCAACATGCAGTGTCTGTGCATCAGTGAACGGGCCTGAGTATCTGTCACTCCACAGAAGCTGAAAGAACACATGGTGACTGCAAGTGCATTAGCCCACACGCTGCATATCAATACACACGACTCAGTCACAGAAAAACCAAAACCAAAAAAAACACTCAAATATGCAAAAGGAGGGGAAAACGTTTGAAGGAAGGCAGTTCGGTTATAATCAGCGCATCTTCTTTAATTACCTACACAAATACATGAGAACATACTGAAAGACACAGGGGGAAACTAATTCTAAATTACTTCTCAATAAATTCCCTAGAATATCTATTATTTGAAGATGTTTTTTGTTATTCTTTAGTAACTTTCTTTACATTTTTCTACAATCAAAGCTTGGTAAACCTACAGGAAGGTTTGGCGTAGCCATTCATTGATCAGACATCAGCTGTTTCGCTCTAAAGTCTTGAAACAGTCGCTGAAACTCAGAGAAAGCTAAGTCATCATTCCAAGAAGGCTGATCAAGTGTAAACCAAAGCGCTTTGCAAACATATTCACTCCTGTTTTGCGAATAAGCCAAAGCAAAGAAGTGTGTGAATGTGAAGTGCAACTCACCCCTTTTAATCTTTTCTTTTATTCTTGAATCTGATAGTCAGATGAGACCACATTTTAACACTTTGTGGAAGAAAAACATCTTACCATCTCCAGGGTAAAACATATTGGTGGCAACATTATGTTGGATTTCTTATTTTTCTTCTTTTTTTTTTTTTTGCAGAGAAAGGGAAGTTAATCAGTGTTGGCAGGGAAATGAGTGAAGTGTGTTAGTTAATTGTATTAAATTTAATTTAGAAGTATCAGAGTAAAGAGGGGCAAGTATAAATCCAAACCATGGCTTTACGACTGTATTTTGTAAGAACATTTGAAAAGAATGCATTATTTAATTTCCATTTTGTCAAAAAAAAAAAGTCTCACTTAAATATGTAGAAGTTTAATGCTGTGACATGACAAACTATTAAGACTCCTAAAATGCTGTACAATTTGATAAATAAACTTTAGCTTTATGGTAGTTTAATCAATCTGAACTGTTTTGTTGGAGGGGGTTTGTGATGGGGGTTTTTTAAGGCAGGAACCAAAATGAATTCAAAGTAACAAGAAACTACAGATCTTTTGTTTGAACCCTTTTTTTGTTACATTGTGAGAAGAGATCTGCGAGAGACAAAGTTGGTGGGACCAGGGAGGGGAAATCCTTTCTCCTAAGGTTTCTGTAGGGGCGGGATGGGGGGGCAGATGTTCCAATTATAGAAATCTCAGTTCTGGGTAAACACGGACCATTAAAGCCGAGCCAAAAACACACACTTAAAAGCAGTGACAAGCCACCACTCAGCAGGAGACGCATGTGCATGTGTGTTGGAAACGGCCTGTGTGCATGCCGCAGCTCAAGTACCCCACATTTCCTGTGTGCATGTGCACAATTACCCAGCAGAGAAATAAACAGGACGGGGCGAGAGGAGGAGGAGAAGGAGGAGGAGGAGAAAGAAGCGCCGGAGGGAGATGTTAAATTGATCCCTGTCCTGCAGTTCTGCAGTTATCTAAAATAGAAAAAAATCAAAAATAGTGCTTGTGTTTGTGCTAAAGGTGCACATGTGTGCAGAGGAGGGGTTTAAGCCCAGCACAGCAGGGACTCTGCTGTTTCTCCAAACACACATCAGCACAATGGAGCAGGGCTGGTGTGAGCCTAATGGTTATAGACTCAAACAATTAGAATCATAAAACCAGGATCAACTTCAGAGTATGCTGGATGCTCCAGCTATTATTTAGCTGCAAAAATAAACACAATTTTTTATGTTCTGAAGGTGATTTTCTGCAAATACATACAAATGCAGAAAAGCAAAAGTAGTTCCTTAGTAGATCTGTTGATCCTGTTTGTACATTTATAAATTTCTTACGCAGAAAATATGGAAATGTTACAGAGGATGCAGCCTTATGTGAGTGGATTTCTACACTTTAAATATATTTTTGTGTTCAAAGATTCAGAGAGCAACTCATCCTTATTAGCATTCATAGACATAAACATATCCATTTTTATTTCAAGTTGACAAAAAAAGAAGTCGAAGTAGGACAGCTAAGCTTTGAAGAAGGCAGCATGTCATCTGAGGTGAAACTATTTAAAGATATCTGGAAAACGTAGATGTAATTCACACAGAACCAGCCTGACGGAGACAAAAATAAATCTGCACCTACTAGAATAAACTCACCTATAAAGGATGAGGCAGACAGACTGAGACAAAGGGATGTTTGAGATATTTATAACAATCAGACTCACATGAGAATCCACCTGTCTGATGCACACACACCCATGATACCGCATTCTCACACACACACACACACACTCAAGTCTATCGTGTCATTTTGGGGTTGTGTGTGGCGCAAATGTGTGACACAGATAGGACCTTTGGGAAAGAAGAGGATAGAAAACAGACCTTCAGTGTAAGAGGCAAACGGCTCAGGCTCCAGAGAAAGAGTAGTGATGTCGGAGCACAGCACCTGGATGGGGCTCAACATCCTGGGGGAGGACTCCAGGGTGGAGAGGGGTGGACAGGATGGGCGGAGCTCTTCAGGCTATAGCCAGGAGCAGCCCTGTAAGAGGAGCAATGGTGGACGGCAGGGGAGGGAGGAGAGGGAGGGAGGCAGAGGGTGAGGAAGGGAGAAGGGCCGGGCAGGGTTAAGGGTAGGGACTGAGTTACTACATCACCACATTCGGGCATGAGTACTCGCTAAAAGAAAAATCTACAGGGAGTGTATTCATGATGACATTATGTCTATTCAACATGAAATACTCACAGGCGGGGTTGGGCAGGAAGGTTACAAAGATATGGAGATGAACAGAGATAGATACGCTACAGAGAGTCCGTCTTTGTCTTGTTTGGTCCTATTAATGAGATTTAGTAGGTGATAAATTGCTTAGAGAAGGAGAGCAAACCAATTTCCTCCTTGACTAATGATCTGATTTCATTTGGATTTTCTTCATGGAACGTTTAATCAGATGCAACATTTGAAATTTGCTAGATCTTGAAAAACATGTTGGTGAAACACTTTATTTATTTTTTTATAAATTACAAACCACACCAGAGTCATATGTCTGCGAATGACAACACCTGAAGTCCAGTCAGCTTTTCTGCCCAAACTCATCACGCTCAGCCCAACGTGTAAAATAAGAGAACTGAAAAAAAACAACAACAGAGGATCACTAATGCATCTCGGTGTTTTTGTATGACAGGATAGTGTTCTTTGAAAGGTCTACAATATATTTTTGACTTTTAAGGCTACATGAAAGTTACTTTAACCACAATGCTTTACATTTTGCGCTACAAGTACGAGTTCTACAGAGGAAAATCTTTGCTGGCAAACTGCCTTCTGCCTCCATAATCTTAGGCTTTTCTGTGAATAAACATCAAATGCAAATATGACAACGGTTTAAAGGTTCATTACAAAGAATGTATATATTTGAGAATAAAGTTATTTTATGATGGTAGAACTCTGCCTTGGTTCTGGCCCTGATCCATCTTACCTGTAAGCAGCCTTCAGAACAAACTAATCTGGATTTATACTTAATGAAGACACCAAGAAACTCTTCTACCATAGGCAGGATATTAACACTCTTTTTAATCTATCTGGTCTAATAGACAATTTGTCATCGATGATTCCCACCCTCTTCCCAGCTTAACCTTACATTTCCTTCCAGCAGGTCAACATTTAAGGCACTGCCAGTATCTTGCTTGAGATCTCAGAGGTAGAACAGCAACTACTCGCTTCAAGCCTCGCTGAACGGTTCCCTGCTTCAACGCTTTTTGTGAAATAGGCAATAAGATATGAAACAGGTTTCATATCTTGTGATTCTTTGAACTTGTTGTTTATGACTAAAGAGTCCGTCCTCAAAATATTTGAAAAACATGGGCAAGTATAGAATAAATCCAGTTTTTCACAATCACCTCTTCATGTCAAGAACAAGAGGTATCCCGCTTTTTATTGTTGTAGGAACAGTTCAAAGTGGCAGCCTGCGACTATTTGCCCCTAAAAACAAAACAAATCTATTCAGCCATCATGTCAACGAGCTTACTGGTGCTGCTTTTTCCTTATTTTGTTAGTATCATAGCTAACGTCTATTACCAAGCTTCCTTTTACAATACTTTGCTGCTTAAGGCTAACAGTAAGATAAACAATCTCACAAGTTATACATTAAGACATCTCTGAGTAAGTCCTCTAGTTCTTGAACCACTTTTGTACAACATGTAGATATGCAAATCATTCAACTCCCTCACTCCTCACTAAAAGGTCATATGACCGAAAACAACCAATCAGAACCAATAGGAGAGTCTTAGTGCTGTCAATCAACCTCATTCACTACCTGGTAAATGTGCTAATGGTGGAAAAACAACTTATCATTACAGGAAAAATGTTTATCTGCTGTCATTGGTAGCTATGCTAGCTAGACTGAGCATTCACAACAGGCTGCGTTAGCTGCAGCATAGGGATGAGCAGCCACATGAGATTGTGATTGACAACACTAAAACTCTCCTGTCTCGGATTAGTTGTTTCTAGATAGCAAATGTGTGCTTTTTGGTCTCTGAGGGGTAACATTTAATTTTTACTGCTAAAAACAATTTTAGAAAACACAATATAATAAATTTTGTATTTGACAGGGCCCCCTTTTTTGAAATTTCTATGAAAAAAAAAATTGTGGAGGCCCCCTGTTGGTCAGGGGCCCTTGGAATTGTCATAACTTTCCCCCCTATACAGCGGCCCTGCTCTAAGGTAGCTATTTTGAGCATCAGTAAGATGTTTCAAATAAAGTCAGAGAAGTCACACAGATGTAAGAAGCTTTTAAGAAGGAAACTAGATGTTCAACATGTTCAGACTGTCTGAGGTTTAGTCAGGTAACAGGACTGTAGAATCTGTTTATCCTTTAGACCTTTCATGCCCTGTCTATCATGGCAGATCAATGCTGGATTTCAAAATGTTGGGACATTTGTCTTTTAAATCTTACCCTACTCTAATTGATATTCTCTCTGGAAGACTCGTGAACACTGTATTTTCAGTAAAGCTAGCCATGCTAGCTGTGGTAATTGCAAACATAACATGTTAAAGTTACCTTAAAATGTCAACTCTATTAGCATGTTGTCATTATCCATTACAGAAAAAGAAGGTTTTACAGTAAATGCTTAGTCACAGATGCAGCGCCATATTTCTTCTGCCACTAAATGACAATGGGAAAAAAATGGGAAAAATAGATTTTTGATGTGTTTTCTAAACCTTCTAATATTATAGTTCTTCAGAAATCAGAATTGGCCACAAATCAGCCAAAAATATTTAGATTGATGCATTTTTGTTTCAAGTAGTACAGACAAGGACCAACGAAAGGAAGTGGACACAAATAATTTAAGCTGTTCTTATTTTGATTCTCTCTAGATAAATGCAGAGAACTATCTCTCTCCATTTACGATGAAACAACTGTTCAGTTATTATAAATGTTAATATTCATGCATTTAATTTGTAACATAATCTGATCAGACTACATTAATTTGTTTACATCTAAAAGAAATACAAATCTGTCAATTGGTAATTCCTCTTTAAATAAAAATAATGGACTTCTTCACTCAAGAGTATTAATGTTTGATACTTATGTAATTGAAAAAGTGTTATCAGATGAATTTGTGTCTGTTTTAATTATTGTTTCATCTTTTGCTTTAAGTTATTACATGCCTTCGCAAAAGCATCTAAATTTGGATCGTATTGTTATTTCCTCCTCCGTTTTTTGGACACAATGCTTCTCCATCTGGAGGGGGAGGACGCAGCCGAGAGATTTATTTTGGAAGCAGTAAAACATGTGAGGGGAGTAAAGTGAGAGATGGTGGTTGGAAGAGAGGAGGAGAGGGAGAGCAGAGGAGAGGGATGCTAAGCATCCATCCCAGTAGGTGTTAAAGCTGCGGTGGGAATCCCTACGTGTGCGTACAGTATGTGCACACACATAAAACACTTACAGACACACAAACATCCATATGCACAAACCTGAGCAAACAAAGGATGCACATAATCTACTCGAATAATACACAAATGAATAAGTCTAAGAAAGGACTTATATTTAAGAGTTACTCTCAAGCATAAAATCCCATATGTCTACCAGTCTCTCATTCACATCCAGAAACACATTGTGTTTGAGCAGCCTTCAGAGCACTGCTGGGTAATTATTTAGCAGGCACACCACTTTAGAGTCGGACAATGCTTCTGGTTGCGATGGTGGATCGATAGGGAAAAGTGGGGGGGAAGTAAGGAGGAGGACAGAGGTGAACATGGATAAAAGGTGAAGGAGGGGTGGAGTACGAGAGTCTAAGAGGAAGGGGGAACCTTTCTTTTCTTTAATTGGAAATATTTACTCTAATAAGAGGAATATGAAACCGATTTCTTTTTAGCGGGTAATTTATGCCTCTTACTACATTATCTGCCACAACAACCCATAGTGATGTGTCCACTTTGGAGTGAGCTCATCAGCAATTCCCCGTGAATAATGTCTGTGACTGTGCCTGCGATGTGTGGAATAATTAATACTGCCATTATTGGTGGGTGGAGACAGCCTGTCAGTCATACTGGTCAAGCATGAAAAGCAGGATGTTTATCACCGCTGACTGTTTCTATGGTGATCATAGATGGGTAATAAGGCTCAGTTTTTACTACAGAAAACCCTCCTAAAAATACCAGAAATGTGCAGACATACAGCTTGAAGAAGAAAGAACCTCCTTCGCACTTGCGGACAAACAAAGACACCTCCTGACTGCACAGAACACACAATCATTTACACAATTAACAGGCAAGCCTACAGTATCTAAACTTGGTGGACAGACAGAGGATTATGAATATATTCAAACCTCTTGATTTTTTAAAAAATTTCTTCATGTTACAACCACAAAATTTCATTTATTTTTATTTATTTTTTTATCTTTTATGTGATGGACCACTGATAAAGGAACCAAAAATATGCATAGTTTTCTGAAAAGTAATATGCATATGTAACATATGTGTCTCAAGTCAGTACTCTGCAGGGCCACCTTTCAATGCAAGTACAGCTGCAAATTTGGCACATTAAAGAAAAACCTGAAATTTTGACTCAATCTTCTTTAAAATAGTCCAGCTTGTTGATCTCTGAAGCTCCTCCAGAGTCTTTACGCCCCTTCTCTGATTAATATCTGTCAGTTTAGAGCTGGAGACCCAGGACACGCTGGAGGGACTATGTCTCTCGGCTGGCCTGGGAACGCCTTGGGATTCCCCCGGAGGAGCTGGAAGAAGTGGCTGGGGAGAGGGA
>CAEFZY010013011.1:0-62072 GCA_903066815.1 Brachyrhaphis roseni
TCTATCTATCTATCTATCTATCTATCTATCTATCTATCTATCTATCTATCTATCTATCTATCTATCTATCTATCTATGTTTTTTCTTTCTTTCCATCTGCCTGCGCCCTGCTGGAGGCTGGGATTGGGGGTGAGGGTGGCGGTGATGAGACAGCGCACGGGGTGGCCGGGGGGATAGAGCGCAGGGACTCCGCTGTGGAGAGGGGGAGAGACGGAGAGATGGACCGAGAATGTAATTTTAAATGAAAGTCTATTTAACCCGCTGTGAATGGCATGACCCCCATCCTCGCCTCAGAGCCCATCACTGTTAAAAGGATCATTTTCAGAATTCAATCCAAAAACTTCAGCAAGCTGCAATTTACACTCTCTCCTCTCCTGTCTTCTCTCTCTCTCTCCATTGTTCTCTCCGTTATGTATCAGCCCAGAGGTTCGCAGCAAAAGCGAACAATAACAATGAAATATATCTCCAGAACAATTGCACAAGTTGTCCCTTATCCCGTTCGTTTCTTCTATTTTAAAGAAACGCTGTAGCTGGAATTGTTGCTTGATTGATCTCCAAAGTTTAGTTAAAATGAGGATGTTGCAGTAATATTGGCGCCACGTTTTAGATTAACATTTGGTGCTTTATCATTAAAAAAACAAAAACAAAACAACAACAAAAAAAACAATAACAACTTTATTTATAACATCTCAGACTTCCTCCAAGACCTCTTCCGCATTTGTGACGGTAACAGTTCTATCACAGTATCACCTCCACAAATGGTGTCAGGTTGAATCCGTCCTTAACTTTTTTTTCTTCTTCTTTTTTTCTTTGTGGTGCCACAAACTTCCCAAGCTTGTTTATTTGCGCGCAAATCAGCACTATAATGAGCGTAATAACAATATAAAATGTTATGCCTTTTTTCCCCCCTGCACGGTCACAAACAGACGCGCGTAATACAGACGGGTATTTAGAGTCGCTCTGTAATTTGGGGGCCACAATTTGATTCATTTATCCGCACTCTGTTATTAACCCCGCGGAAAAAGAGATGTCAGCCGCCATTTCAGCCAGCAGGACATCCGCGCTTTGTTTAAATGCACTAATTACGCGCATACATTATGGGAGGGAGGGGATAGCCATGAGCGCAATTTTCACATTTCCAATTTTTCCGTCTGTTTGACGTGCAGGTGAAGAGATGGCGCTTTTCGTTGCAGCACCATCATCAGCGCCTTCTTTGTATTTTCATAACATCATAACTTGATAATATCCAGGGGAAACACCGGGCTGGAGAGTTCATTATTTGTTCTAGGCGCAGACTGTTGTTGATGATTATAAATATACGGCCTTTCTCTGTTTTCTATTGTTTTTATTTTTTGTTACTCTGGGCCTTTATTTTTAACATTTTATTATAAAAATAATTTGCTCACTGATCCATATATCTTGTGATACAGGCTGTATGCCTTATTTACAAGTATAGTTTATCCTCTGCTGTTAAGGCCTTCAAGCCTGTAAGCTCCAATGAAGTTCATTATCAAGGACCAGCAGGATGGGCCTTAATGACTTGGAGGTCATTCCACTGGCGCCATCTCCTGGACAGATAAGCACACTGCTCAAATAGATGCACAGACAGTTTTATGCACTGACAGTGAACTAGTAAAAATTTACCTCTTCCATCAACTGTAAGATTTCTTGAGGCAGGGCCGGCTCAACTTTGGGTTTGGCCTTGAGCAGAGTTTGATTTGGGCCCCCACTTCATGTGTTCTCAACCTCCCACCAGCCACCACAGCACCAGGTACTCAATACCCACCAATCAAACAATGGCTTTTTAGTAAGAAAACTCTTAAATTGACTTGAAGATATTGTTCAAGATTTTTTAAAATGAAGCTCTGTTAAAAGGTTACAATCGGTTAATATCTTATGCTCTTATGTCACATTCAGAATAGTTGGTTCCAGAGGCTCGAGCTGATAGCTACTCTCAAAGAGCCACAAACAAAATCATCTTAAAAAATTTCAATCTAAAGGTAATTTCATATTGTTTAGTATAAATGCTATTTTATGAGCTTTTAACCATTGTCAGTTGTTGCGTTATAGTTATTTAACTTTTTTTTTTTAATAATTATTTACATTGAAAAACAAGGTAAGATGCAAAGCAAACAATCTCTTCCACTATCAAACACATACTGGAATTAACCCCTTAAAGCAAATATGATGATAGCTGGAAGGTTTATAAAATAGTTATTTTATGACATACATATTGTAGCCAGCTTTGGTCTTGGCCCATCTCGGACTAACTGTAAGTCCGGGACAAGCTAATCTGGATTTATACTGAAGAGTTACAAAGAAATTCGACTCATGTCACAATAGGAAACCTGTAAAAGAAATCCACTTTGAACTATTTCTGAACTATCACTTCGAATTATTTAATAAATAAGTAACACTAAGTGAACTGGGAAGACAAAGTAATATCTGACTCACTCATTTGATCTGGCACTGGTTTCTGGTGTGCAACATGTCAATATTAATTTAATTTAATTTAATTTAATTATTTCTACAGCCAAGAGCTGGAAGACAGCACTCAAACCAAAACAAGCCACCGTTTATTATTATTAGTAACAATAATAAATAGACGCACATTATAACTTAGATATAGACTAAAACTAGGGAAACAAACAACACAAATTGCCACCCATGTTCTGACTGAGTGATGCCTTTTGCAACTTTCGTCACCCTTGATCCCCACACCAGATACATGACTCAGATTTTAATGATCACAGAAGTAAAAGATAGAGTAAATACTAGTCATTGAAATATTTAACAATGGTATCGCAATGTGTGTTTGCCTATAATTGTGCAGTCCTGTTTCAAATTTGCAAACCGTAAACCTTTCAAGCAGATTTAACCAATAACATTCATTCCTTATTGATTTGAAGTTCCCACATCTGTGTTTAGCATGAGGAGCAGAGTGCTCTTGTGGGCCCCCTGCTGCTCTGGAGGTTGTAAGCAAGTGGCTTATTTCGCTGATTCCTACATCTGGCTATCTCATGCGCAGCCTGCTGTGCTGACCACATTAACAGTAGCATGAACATGAGCTCTGAAGAGATGTGATTTCGCGATAATCTGACGCCTAGCTAACAGTAAGGTTAAATTGACTATTTTGCCGAGTTCCTGTGTGCCAAACTTAGTGGCCTTAATGGCCTATCCTGCATCCATCCTCGCGCGCTGACATAATTGGACACTTGCTTTGCTTGCGAGGCCAAGCAGCAGAATAATAAGAAGAAAGTGGGGAGAGAGGGAAGAAGAGGAGGGAAGCTTTTAAGGCGCGCGTAAGCAAAGTTAATTAGCGGTTATTAACAGCCGGCATAATGGGAGCGAGAGGGAGTCAATTTAATGACTTTGTTAGCGCGGGTTCAGAGCGACAGGCAATGATCGAAACAACAAAGGCGAGCGCGCACGCAGCCATCATCCGTAATTTCCAGCGGTAATACGGTCTGATCTGAAACAAAGGGTTCTAATTTCGTTCAACTGACTCGATAATTTGTCCTTATGTAAGGAAAATAATTAATGACTTAATGCTTCAGCAGAAGTAGCTTTCCTTTAAAGAGGGGAGGGGGTGGGGTGGGTGGGGGGAATTCGGAGGCCGCGTTTTGCCGGAGAAGGTGGAAGCCTATAAGGAAATCAATTTTCCAACCCTGTAATTATTTGCATCATGAATTTAAAACGCGGACGTGCGCCCTTGCTCCCCGGTTAATGTGCAAACAAGTGAGTCTGTTAGGGAGAGGAGGAGTTCCAGATCTTCATCCTCCAGCCAGACTGAATGATCTGCGTAAACACACAGGACACAATATGCTGAATTAGGAACGTCAAGCTGCAGTCAAATCCAACGACAATTGAATGTTTTTAGGTCATTTCAGATATCTGACAACACTTTGAATTTCACATCTGGACTATTTTCCCATTTTGTCACGTTGAAACAACAACGTGTTTTATTTGGACTTTACCGCAGCACAAAGTAACACATTTGTGATGTAGATGAAAAAGAGACTTGGATCTTTTCCAGTGAAAATCTGAAAAGTGTGGCAGGAATATGTAATCATTACCCATTGGTCAATAATAGGTAAAACTTCATTTTGAAACTAAACTTTCTGTCAATTCTTAGTAAATTGCTCAACCTCAGAAAAAATATGAGAATGTCTTTGAGCAACACTTTTCATGTCTTGATATATATGATTGGTTGGATTTGCGACTGGACTTTGACTAGACTCCTCCATCAAATGAATATATTTAATTGAAGCTTTATCCTATTGTCGGTCCAGAGTTTAGAGTTGTTTTTGTACCAGCTTTTCTTAAAGAAAGAGCAAACCCCCAAATCAAAATATGCCCAAAGAATAATGGTCAGCACTTTCCTTTTTGGATTTGAAAGTCCTTAGAGTCTCATTCTATCTGCAGCCTGTTTTTTTTTTTTTTTTTTTTTACCCATGGATGTCCCCTGGGTTGGGTAGCTCTACCCAACTTCTTCTTTTCCACATAGACCAGATGTGTGAGATGCAGAGCCAACAGAGTCTCCCACCTTAGATCGCTGTAGCTCCTCCTCCTCCAAGGATACCATTAGCCCCTTGGCTGCTAGGTAGCCATGTCTTGGTTGGTTTGAATGATTTGAAGGTGTGTAATCCTCTCTCCAGTTATGCTTCTGAGCTATTCGAGGCAAAAACAAAAAAATACTGTTTCATAGCAAGACAACCTTTAAACTTGACGTCTTTATCCCTGTGTTTTCCATAGTCTTTACTGTATTTTTCCTCTAAAGTTCTCCAATGAGCCTATGAAGTCTTCACAGAACACTTGGATTTATGCTGAGATAAAAGAATGTAACTTTAATACAATGAAACATTAAAATAGTTCATTGGGGTATGACCTTTTTATTTTTTTGTGACGGTCCCCGTGTATCCCTCCCTGATCATTTATAGAAGCTGAAATGAAGTTATCCCTGAGACCATGCGGATCTTTACGCACGATTCCCTACATGGTTGAGTCTAAAGATACTAAACTCGAGCGCTGCTGTCGATTTAGAAAAGGTCGGCGGGGAGGCCTGAGACGCCTGTGGGCCACTCGTGGATTCATAACAGGTGGATAGGTCACCCACACAAGAGCGGCAATTTAGCGGCCCCCATTGTCTCCTCTGATTACTGCCGCGATCACAGGAATCAAGAGCCCGGCACTCTTCGTGAAACCAACCGCAAGGTCCGGCTTTGGCTCCTGAGCTGAAGAGGTCATAATCATCATCACGGCCACCGCCATCTGCCGAATCATCACCACCATCATCTTCATCAGCGGCTGACCATTTATATATAGACACACACCAACCTGGAGTGCGGTGTGTTCTCACCGCCGCGATGCCCTTTTATTGATTGCGTGCCTTAATTTTAATTCGATTGCGCGAGTGTCAAAAATCCCGCAAGAAT
This sequence comes from Brachyrhaphis roseni, assembly GCA_903066815.1. NCBI lineage: Eukaryota > Metazoa > Chordata > Actinopteri > Cyprinodontiformes > Poeciliidae > Brachyrhaphis > Brachyrhaphis roseni. Next base: position 5,436 of record CAEFZY010013011.1, read on the forward strand.
CATCCTGGTAATGAGATAATCAAAGTAATATATGCTAATCAGTTATGTTGCCAGCTTATCAAAACCGGAGTGCCCCCCCTTGAGTCTGAAGAAGTCCATTTATTCAGTTAGTGGCAATACCTTGCGCAAATGGCGCGATGCAAATGATAGTTGATTAGACTAAATTAAGAACCTCGTTTGTTCCTGACCTTGTCTGAGTTTTATGTAAATTCTTTCTTTTTTTTCCTCCTCCATGCTTTAATATCATAAAAATGCATTTTTCATTCTGGCCTTTGTAAACCTGAGCAGCACTTCTGTTAAGGGGGGAGAACAATGGTTCTCAGTACAGCTCAGATGTTACTCCGGTTGGATGAGGCTCGTCTGTCTGTCACAGATCTCAGCTGACCCCGGCGCAGCTCCCACAGTGTTACAGAGTGAGCTGTTATAACTTCCTCGCTGTTAGGGGGAGTGCGCCTTCAAGATAGACTGGTGCCTCCGAGTGCGCCTTCATATGTGTGCGTGTGTGGGCATTACGCGATTATGTTGTACTCATCTGAGTCCCGTAACACGTTGTCTGGAGGGGGGACAGGGAGAGAGAGAGTGGAGCTGGGACTTCCTCTCTGTGGGGTTTGTGGGGCCTGTAGATGGGAAAGGAATAAATCCAATATAGATTGCAGGGCTGCGCTGCCTCCCGCTGGGGGACCTGCAGACTTGGAGGGCTGGATCGAAGTGCTTTTTCTGCACCTAAATTGGCCCAAGAGGCCGCTGGAGCGGCCGCGCTGCAGCGTCCCAACAGCCGGGGCTGCCTGCGACCTAATGATGGTGCTCCACACAGACCAACATCTACACATGGATGCGCACTGAGAGGGATGTACGCACATCAAAACCCACACATAATCATTCCCAGATGGATATAACGCCAGCCACACTCCTGCAGCAGTCAAACACACTTTGATAAGAAAACCACACGGATATAAACACACCCTCTTTTTTTTTTTTTTTTTCCGCTCTGATACTGAACACACTTATTCTTTGTCCAGAGACCATTCACCTCAAGTCTCCTCTTCAAGCTTACCTCACCAAACCACAGCTTTGGAGGGGTTAGTGCCTGTCCTCCAGAAAGAGGAGTGAATATTGTAACTGGCACCATATCAAGTATTTGAACTGATATGCCTGCCTTTCGGTTCTTCTACATGGAAAGTATCATTATATTTGGTTGCAGAAAAGCAGGTGTTGGTATTTTTGTTCTGTCCTGGAAGCTAATTATGTTTGTGATGAGGTGTCTGATGCACAGATTTGGTCAGTAGCTCACATATCCTAAAGGTTTGGATAAGAAGGACCTTTTCCCTAACACTATGTATGAGTTCAATGTTTAATGTACTAAGTGAATTGGTATTATTGCCAAAACATCTTTAAAAAAGTGAACGATTTTATTTTATTTTAATTCTGTATTAAAAAGACAACAACTTCATAATGTCCAATAAGACTTTCATTGACAAATCACTGAATTTGGATAACTAAATACAAAACCCAAAACATTGTCGATTAAAAATTAATTTTTATGACCAATTCTTTGTAATCTGCAAGTACTGGTGACTTCACAGAACATCACTTCCAAAAGTCTGAACGACTCACATGCACAGATTTACCATCTTACCATTTCTTGTTTCATCCTGTTGAAGAGGTTCAGCGAAGAGAATCCGACTGTAAAGATCCAAATGGCAGCTTTAGAAGACTCCTTCTAGTCTTCTTTTCTCCAACCCAACAAAATGTTATTTTATATTCCAGTGTTCTGTTAAACTGCTCAACACTTTCCCTACGGTACACACCTAACATCTGGGTTGCAGAAAGAGCACAGTAGTTTTTAGAGTGTATTGGTTTCAACTGTGAAGCTAATTTTCTTCTCATCTCCGTCCTGTCTGCCTTTGGTTCGCGCCCATTCTCTTCAGTCCTCCATTTTCGTGTTTCCCTTTGTGTATTAAATTATGTTTCATTCTTTCAACCTCATTCTCTGCGGGCATCTTTCACATTTCACTTAACAATGGATGTACAAAAAGCAACATCTGATTCAGAACTCATCATTTATATGTGTAGGATCTCTTCAGCCATGATTTAGCGCAGCAGACACAATGTATACTAAATAACCACAATGCTAAGCGAAACCCAAGTAGCACATAAACATAGGCCACAAAACACATACACACACTCACAACAAAATCCTTTTGACATCAATAATTGGTAAATCCTCTGATTAACTTGTAAGAATTGTCCTTAGAGTGCTTAAGTAATTGTGTTTGTGTGTGTCCTTCTTTTTATTGCATGCACCCCCCTCTCTTTAAAGCACATCTTTATAACCAAGCAATTCCAAAGCAATTTTCTCTGTGGGAGGAGAGTGTAATTTTCTATTCTGTGACACTGTGATGTGTAAGAAACTGGGAGCTGGCGCTAAAAGGTGTCTGCAGTGTGTGTCTTGGTGTGGGTGTGAGCTGCTTTAATGGCCAACGCGGGGCGGGCGGCGATGGCGCTGAGCGGGTGCATGTCAGGAAGGCCATCATTTAATGACTCCCAAATAGTGCCCTCCTCGTTAGAGCTATCGTCCTGGAAACAGGAGGCTGTGAACCAAGAGAGCGCCACACGCTGCAACAGTCTTTTATCTTCATATTAAACCATTTGCATAACATTACGGCGATAGATAAGATTCAGGAGATACTCAAGCTACTCAGGGGAGAGACAGAGAGAGAGTCGACGCAGGAGACACAGAGAGGGTATACTACATGTCCTTGCAAATCTAATCAGCGTTAAATGGAGCTGTCAAATGTGTGTATGTGTGCGTGTGGGGGTGTGTGTGTGTGTGGCACTGGCTGGCTCATGTCAGGAGTCATTTACCCTTAAACTACAACTTACTTTGGAACAGGGTTGTAATTATAAAATACAAGAATCCAAGCTGCTGCTCGTTTGATGTGGCATATAAATGCAGCAGGTAGTAATGATGCAGGTGACATGCATGCTTGTAGATTCCCATCACATTTTCTTTATTTTTATTTTTTTCTTAATGTGTTGTAATTTTTATACCTGTTCCAGCAGCTCTGAAGCACACAAAGCATTACCCAATTAGAGCAAATTGCATTGGACCCATTTCTTGATGTATTTTGCGCCAGTGTTTGGATCATTCCGTGACCTAACACCAACAAAAAAATCGATTTCACATTTAAACACCAAAAACCATTTACATGCTCTATGTGAAAAGGGAAGTTTGAATTGCTTTCTTTAGAAATATGATTACATTTTCATGCTGTAAGAAGCCCATTGTGAGAACTCCACTCTGCAGAAATACAACATCAAACAATGAGCAGCCATTGTTGCTAATTAGCTGTCACTTGATGCTATTGCCTGATTAATTTAGTCAAAAAGTTTTTGTTATTATAATTTAGAAATGTTTAAAGTAATTTCAACAGTTTTAAACCTCCTAATATATATATATATATATATATTTCCCCAATGCAACATATGTTTCTTTAATTTAGCAATATTAGATGTTTTAGAGCAGGATTATTCTAACATTATGTTGCATCAACTTTCACTAACTAAGTCATTTGCAACAGAGGAGACCAGCTGCTGGAGACGAGAGGAATATTTTTTCATTCTCACTTGACTTGATTATTTTTTTTTCGCCATTTAGAGCTGGAGCGCCCTTCTTGTTGCCTCATTCAAGGGACTGCTCGTGTTGATATCAGAGCACGGACAAATGTAGGCTTAGTCTCAATGAACAGCAAATCAAAGCTCAGCTTCCACCATCACAGTCCTTTTCAAAACCAGTTTTCAGGTCATTACCCAACTGGTGTCCGAGTGTCACTCATCTGACCCAAATTGCTATTCTCAGATGAAAGAAAAAAATGGATTTAATGTTCAAGAACAATAAACGGGTCCAAAGAGGCTATCATAAACTAGACGATGCTAGTGTAACGGTGACACTATCCTCGGTGAAGTTCACATCAGCATGAGAATTGAGGTAGCCAAGCAAGAAAAGAACGCCTTGTTCCAAAAGCAACACTTAAAAAAGCAGAACAAGCTGCACAAGCCAAATGCTTCTGGATAAATATGTTAACATTTTAAAAGATCATTAATTAAATGATTGAACTGTTTGGTTGCAATGAAAAGAAGTTTGCCTTGACAAAAAAAAACAAAACAAAAATAAAACAGTCAAGCATGGTGCTGATATCATAATAGGGAGAATAATTGTTAGGTAGGATGGTGATAAATTTTGTGAATATGAGCAATATGAAAACAGTATGTTAGGAGTTAAAATAAAGTTTTCATACCTGACTTCAATCAAAATAGCACCATCATGTTCAGGGACTGTTTCATGTCGGATGACTTCCTCCAACGTCTTCACTTCAAGTCAGCTGAGCGAACAAATCCACTGAACGGTGGAAACTTGGACACAACCTAGTGTTTGTAAATGATCCCAAACCCAAATCCGAACAGGCTTTTGAATAAATAAAACAATTTAACTTGAAGTTAGGTCAAATGAAAATGTGGGATAAAAGTCAGGATACACTGAATTTCCTTAATTTATTCAAACCTATGGCAATAGACAGTACATGCATGATAATGATGTGAGGAGAGCACCACAGAGGAGCACACACACCAAGGTTAGCCAAATAAAAGAAAAATAAATAAATAGTTGAAAACAAAGCACAGTGCATTAAGGAAGATCTGAAAGGGACATAAACTGCTAAGTGAAGCAGATAATGAGGGTTTATGAGAGTTGAGTGCCCTCACTTCCTGAGGATTTGTACTATTTCAGAGTGGTGTGGATGTGGACCTGATACTTTTTAACCTCGCTGATGGCTGATGGTAGGGGGGGAGAAAATGCTGTTAGCATGGTAACATTGGTCTATTGCTAAATTCAACCCAGGGTTTAGCGTTAGCATTGACCCTGATGTCAGTGAGCTTTAGGTCAGAAATTGTTGATGCAAATTTTATTTCGAGTTAAAATATTCAGAATGGTTGTTGAGCTCTACAAAGGTAAATAAGGTATTTATTAAAAAACAAATTACATCTGTTTCTCTCTGACATGACAGGATAAAATAGATTTAGTTTGGCCCAACAATACTACTAAAGTCTACACAGCTCCTATGTTTGCGCAAAAACAATTTCCCTAATGTAAATTTCCAACTGTTGTCCATGGAGTGAGTAATGGAATGAAATGGAAAGAAAACGATATGCGACTTTCACATTTTTCTTTTTTTTATACCAAATTTTTAAAATTTTTTTAGGTCGATCTTTACCAACTTTACACTGCAGACTTGTTTACCCATTTTACTTTGCAAAACAGCACAAGCTGAGTCAGACTGAAGAGAGAGCTTCTGTAAATATCAGTGATCAAATCTTGTCTGAGATTCAAGTGAATTTAAGTCTGGACTTTCACTGGGCCATATTAACTTATGATTTGATCATTGCAGCTCTGGTTGTATGTTTATTTATCCAGTTTAACTACTCAACATTTGAGTGTCTCTTACATAAACAAGAACCCTCATCCTCTTCCTGATTATCTATCTTATCGATATCAGTTTAAGGGATTTTTGTTGATGTGTTCATGTTGAGCCACATTTCACCCCTAACCAACAAATCCAAATTTCGGCTGAACTCAATTCTCCTTTGGAGGAAATGTTCCTTGTATTTAAATTGCCTCCAAAAAATCCTTCAAGTTTAAAGTTGTTAGCCCACGTTGCATTCGTATGATTTACACTTTGGAAATAGCTACAGTGAATTCTTTTACTTTGTTGTGTACACTGCAGTCAGAAACCACCTCGAGTTTCCCCTACAGGACGTCATTATTGATTTCTTTCTATTCCTGTGACTGCGGGTGTTTGGAAATGTTAAAGCCCTTCACAACTACAATCAGCTTTGAGTTGGCCTATTACACAAATGAAGTTTGTGGAAGTAAACTGACAAAGTGTGAGAAAGTTTAAAAGAAATATAAATAATTATTACAAAAGGCTGTGGTGATATTCTTCAAAGCAGAACTGGATTGTAGATCTTATTTTGACAAAATCGTCCTATAATGAAGAGGATTAGTCAGTGCAAACATGTGGCGGTGCCTGCACATGCATGTTTGATACAACCACACATGCTATCAGAGCTGTGAACAGTTCCTTAACTATGTGTTTGGCGGAAATATTGCTTTTTTTAATCCACCTGGGGATAAACTGAGCCAGGTGAGTGTATCATTTGCCATCAAGACATTGAATTCAGCAGGTACCTAATAACAAAGCATTTATGGCTCACTTAGACATGCATAGATATAAATAGGCAACAACTCTTCAGGCTCCAGCTATTTCCTCCTCTCTTATAACACTGAGGCACCATCCAGGTTGGGCCCAAATACTCCAGAATTCTATCAGAGGACTCGGGGGGACGAAATTAAAATCTCTCATTTTCTTTCTCCATACAAGGAGCAGATCAATTTCCAGAGATGGGATGGGATATTTTCCTGCCATTGGGCTTCCTCGTCTTTGGCACAGCACCCTGACTGCCTCCCAGCGGGGGTCCTGGTCTGACTGCACGCATCGCCGGAGAACAGTTACTTCTGCCGCGGCGAGTTTATTTGCGTCTCGCTATGAGAATTGCCATCATTTACCCTTCCCAACATCTCCCAAAACAGAGAAGAGAAATAGACAACCAGGGGAAGCGAGGCAAGCAACAGTAGAAGCGAAATTGATTCTTTTTGATACATGCTGCATGGGGGGCATTAGGCACACCTCGTTTGACCAACCTATTTTAAGAAATGAACTGAATAAATTTAGCTTGATGTAATGTATAGGACTTTTAGAGGCCATCTGCTGCTGTTGTTCTCCTTCAACCAAAAATGACTTTGCCCTCAGCAACACAGAGACCAAACAGACATAACAGCATTCCTCTTTGCGAGTCAGTAAATTAAAAAAAAAATAAATAAAAAATGTTGGGCTCATAACTCATTTTGCATAAACACAAAATATGTTAAACATGGCATCAGTCAGAGACTGTTTGAGTCATGAGAGGATGGTTAGAACCTCCAAAACATCAGGAGAACACCTACTGAGCATAGATTCCAACATCTTATATTTGTTTGTCAAGATATATAAACTTTTCCTTCAAGTCTTCAGAATCCCTAATTTAAAATATTTCAGATTTTGCTTAAAATTTCAATTTGTACTTACTGCTTTCTTAAGTTTGCTTTGCACTGTTTGAGCTGGGGAAGCTGGTCAGTAGATTTCATTGAATACTTGACCTTTTTCAGTGATTGCTTGTTTACCCAGTCAGTTGAATTTGACCTATTCCTTCTGATCCAACCAAATCTGGACCGAAACACCGGTCCAGTCAGGTAGGGTGGGAGTGGCCCCACAATTCACAATTCGAGACCCCATGCAACTCGGGGCTTACCCTAAATGGATATGTGAAAGGATGATCATTTTATGTCCAATAAACCATAAAAACAACCTGCTTTTTTGTCAGATTTGATACTTTGCTCTTAAAGTACATGACCGTGTGTTAATAAATCTTCTTCGTTTAGATTTTATGTGATAGACCAACACAATATTGAATAATTGTGATATCAAATGAAAAAATATATATATTTTTTCTTTTTTAGAAATAAAAGTCTGACGTGTGTTAGATGTCCTCAACAAATTAAGCTTTTATGTACAAACAATAAGAATATAGCTGCTGTTGGAAGCAAGCCGCAAGGAGTTCAATTTGCACTAGATGTTTAGAGGACACGTCAAACATATGGCAGAAAATGGATTGCTCAGTTAGGAGCAAAATACAACTTTTTGACCAAAACGTATCATGCTGTGGGGATTCATTTCCCCAGGGACAGGGATTTGGTCATAATTGATGGAAGGGTGGCCGGAGCTAAAACAGGGCACTGTTTAAAAGAAAGAAAATGACACGTTAGAGGCTGAAAAAGACTTTAGTCTGGGGAGGACTCCATCGATCATATCAGTCGATCATGTCAGTAACAGTAGTAACGGCTCACTTAAATATTATGCGCTACTTTGTTTTGGTCTACCACGTAAAATGCTGTTAAAATGTGTCAAAGCTTGTGTTTAAGGGGTGTCAACACTTTTGCAGTGTAAAAACATAAGGTAGATTGAAGATGTGATTCTCGCAAGAAGCCATAAATGTTGACCTTACAGGACGTGACGATGAACATGACAACATTATTTGCACTAGCAGTGCACCAGAGGTCATCACCGGTGTTTATTCAGAGGTTTTTCTGCACAAACAGTGTCACTTCATGAGAAATATTTCTTCTGCAATCATTTTTTCACGTAGGTTTCAAATCTTAAGATGTAATGTACGAAGCCATTTTCATGATTCTGTGCCAGTCGGTCAGCTTTTACGCTGACTTCGCTTTGCACACATTTTAACTCATCTAACCCGTCCTCTTTCTGTTTCGGGCCCCCAGCCTGTTGCGTCACGGAGCCAGTCGGGACGTAATTAAAGCCACATTGAGAAAGAGTATAAATCCAGCCCCCTGAGTGCAGCTCGGTCCACACACCAGCATGTGCTAGTCCTGAGGTGGACTTTAGGCCAACGGGTATCAGACAGGGGGAGCTGGATGTTAAACTGTGACCACTGCAACACTCAGCAACTGCAACCTTAAAACAAAAGTTGGCACAATGGCAGGACTTAAGGTAAGCCAGCATTCATTTACATAAAACGTTTTATTTCTAAATGCACTTTTTCTGTGTTGGGGATTAGTGCTGTGTGCAAGATTATGAAATTGGACAACTTAGTTTTTGTGCTGCACTAAAATTAAAATATTTAAGTGTCATCATTTCTGTGACAGCAGCCGTCTGAAGGGAGGCGTTCCCTCCAGCCAATCAGAGGGCTGCATTCAGCAGCTGCCCAGATGTGGTCTGAGAGACGCCTTAACAATATTAACATCTACAGCTACTGTTGTCAGTTTTATTTGTATTTTTAAAAAATGTTTTAGACTGACTTCATCATCTACTAACAAAAGTTGCTGCTTGGTGTGTTTCAGCTTGTTTAAAAGTGAAAGTAATTATGTGGACACTAGTTAAATGATGTTACTCCCTAATCTCCAAAAGTTAATGTAAAAGGCATAGTTGAAAGTGCAAAAACACTTAATCATTTCCTTTGTTTGGTTATTGAGTAAATTAGAACTTTTTTTTTTTTTTTTACATAATGCATGTGGAGCTTCTACCATCTGCCAGACTGTGTATTTTTGACTTGAAGGCAAAATGAATATTCCTGATAGACACAAAAACTACTTTATAAAACAACAGCGATGTTCCTGAAGCAACACTAAGCTTCAGGCACAGGAACGCGCACATATGGAAACCATCGCTCTTACGGAGCAGCAGTGACTCAGCCACAAGCGGTTCACTTCATACCAAGTTAGGTTTTTTTTTTAATTCAATATGATGTTGATCCAAAGATAAGGTAAAAGTTATTGTTTTTAGGGAACGTTTTGGTGGTTGATTTACAGGAGGTATAAAGTAAAACTATATTTTTGACTTGTATTGTGTATAATTTGTTTTATTTTTTGTCTCTGATCAACTGGGCAAAAGTCCAGGTTAAGGTTTTTTTTTTCTTTAAAACAGCAACACTGGAACTAAGTATTAAAAGTATTTCCACACAAAATACACATATTCCTCCTTCATCATAAAGAAGTCTCAACATTTTGTTTTTATATATTTCTTCAATTACTCTTTATTGATCATTTCCTGTTTGTCTTCTCTTTCAGTATATGACGGGTTTTGGGAATGAGTTCTCCTCTGAAGATCCACGATGTCCTGGATCCTTACCAGAAGGACAGGTACCACAAACGTTCGGTCTGTTCCTTTAAGATGGCAATCTTAAAGGAGACAAAGCCACAGGGACAGGGTTATTTCGTTCATCCAGTCATTGAGTTGCTAAATGACACAGTATGATATCTTCCCACCAAACCATGTATCAAAAATAATAGCCTCTATCCTTCCTGCAATTTGTGATTCTGTGTAATGATTTTTTTTTAAATTCCATCAAAGCTGTTAAAATGTTAATTAGCAAAAAAAATAATTTCAGGATGTTTAATCTTTAGCTCCTGTTTTAGAGAAAACACTTAATCCTATGCTGACATATTTAACAAAGCGATTACATTGTGTCCGTACAGAACAGTCCTCAGGTCTGTCCATACGGCCTGTATGCTGAGCAGCTCTCCGGCTCCGCCTTCACCTGTCCTCGTCCAGCCAACAAGAGGAGGTATTTATCAATTTAGCACATTAAATAGACTGTAAGAAACATGTAAAGCATCGTGATCAGAGGGGAGACTTGAACAAATGATGCCTTGATCAATTGTCTGCTCCCTCTTTTCTCACAAAGAGCAATGAAGAACCTATAATCAATGTTGTTTTTTGTAATGTTTGACTTAAATCCAAAAAGTTTCACGAAGCTCAGACAGTGTTTTGGAAAATCTACAAGTAGTAAATCAGATTTTTAACATAGTTGAGACTCAGTTGTGAAAACAGTTTATCGCCGAATAGGAATTAACTACAGTATATGGCCATATTTACAGTTCTTACATGCAGAGAAGCAACAGAAAACCTGTTCAAGGTGCAAATGCATGTTTTGTGTGTTCTGGTAGCCCCCTGCCCCTGCTGCCCTGGGCTAAGAGTCATCTCAACTTCAACCTCAACAAAACTGCTTGTATTCTTCCCTCCTTTTCTACAGCTGGTTGTACCGGATCCTCCCTTCTGTAAAACACAAGCCTTTCACCGCTGTGCCATGTGGTAATCTGACTGAAAACTGGAACGAAGTGGAGCCTGACCCGAACCAGGTATGTCAACATTAAGCACTTAGAGAACAATTTCATCATCTACTTCTTTAAAGAACAAGACGATCACAGTCATGGAAACAGATCAAAATGCTCAAAACAACATTGAATTTTGAAAAAGACCATTCTGACCTTTTACAGCTGCGGTGGCTGCCGTTCATCATCCCCAAATCGACAGAGAAGAAAGTGGACTTTGTAGCTGTGAGTCTTGATTTATTTACTTATTTATTATTAATATTTTTATTAGGAGGGAAGGGGACATTACAAGAGGAATTTTAACTGCTAATGATGCAGTATGCCACATAGTACACAGCTTTTTCATGGGTACAAGAGAGCTATTGAAGATGGAAAAAGGCATACTATTCACCTCCTATGAGTATTTGTTTTTCTTACACAACTGAACAGGACAAAATAGGTGCACACCCAATGAAAAGGTGATAAATTAAAAAGGAGGAAGAAAAATAAATAAATAAATAAATAAATAAAGATAGGTGTGGGGGGAGGATATGTAGGGGCATCACTCAGTCTGGGAAAAGAGACAGATTTATCTTTATCACAGGGAACTTCTCTTCATCAGTAAATTCCTGCTTTTCCTGGATTCTTCAGGGACTTCATACAATCTGCGGTGCAGGAGACGCCAAAACCCGCAACGGCATCGGCATCCACGTGTACACCTGCAACACCTCCATGGTCGACAGGTTAATAAGTGGATAACTTTTACACAGATCTTTTAAACAGATCTATTTTAGATCACAAAAAGTATCCAGTCAATAGTTTGATTAATATTTCAGAGCTCCTTTTTTTTCTTATTTTTTTGTCTGTTTCAGGTGCTTCAACAACTCGGATGGAGACTTTCTGATTGGTGAGGAAAAAGTTAAGTTTCCTTTGGCTTCAAATTGTATTTTCTCAGCACTTCTCATCATCGGTTTCTCTCGTCAGTCCCACAGCAGGGCGAGGTCTTGATCACCACAGAGTTCGGGAAGATGATGGTCGAACCCAACGAGATCTGTGTCATCCAGGTGGGCTTTGAGTTCTCCAGTACTTTTCCATCTGCTACTGTATTTGCCCCCCACTCTCCTCTTACCATATTTAGAAAGCTGTGGTTTGGCACTTTTCAAGAGTGACCTTAAAAGTAGATAATAGTGGAAAGAGGTTTCAGGCTTTGGACGTCGGGATTGTGACTGCGGCACATGTGTTTTTTTGTTTTTTTTTCCAAACGCAGACGATTAGTCCCCCTCAGCACTGATACAGCCCATATTTGCTACATAACAGCACCGAATCTCCTCTAACTGCCACTTTTCTTGTTTTTATTCGTCCAGCAAGGGATGCGCTTCAGCGTGGATGTGTTTGGAGAAACCAGAGGCTACATCCTTGAGGTGTATGGGGCCCACTTTGAGCTCCCTGACCTGGGGCCTATAGGTTTGTGTTTGGATGATACTTCTAAGTGTGGATAAGGAAGGATGAAAACATACCATATGTGTTCATTCTTCTTTTAAAACCGCACACCAGCCACTTTGCCTCGGCTTCCTGAAACGTGCTATTGTTATCTAAATTGTTGACACTTATCTCTTGAAATCATGCTAGCGCAGCAGCTCATGCTGAACCATCGCAAACTTGGCCATCAGTTAGCTGCATTTGCCTCAGGCTTTTGGGGTTCACGTGCAAATGTATGCAAACGTCTCTGTGTTTCCTATACTGTATACTGTATTAATGTAAATGCACAGCAATATTCTAATCCTATGTAAACAGAATAGCAAGAAAATAAACTAGCTCTCACTACAGCAAGAGCTCTTTAAATTGAAAGCAAAAATCAATGCCCACTTTGTACAATCCCCTTTTTGCTGACAGAACTGCACTCACTCATCCACCTTTTACTAGGTTAGAGCAAACAGAGCGAGGGATATTGGAGCGTTCTTCTTCTCTTCTTTTCTTCAGCTCTGCCTACAAGTTTTCTATAAGATTTAGATTTGGGTATTGGGTTGATTTTGTGTCTGGTGAACTGTTTCTCTGTTGATTTGCATCATTATTCTGTTAAGATGACCCGTTTTCAGTTTTCTGGGGGAGTCTAACAGATTTATTTAGATTTAACGGTCCTGGTATTTCAAAGAAATAAGTACCATTAGATCCCAAGGCCTTTGGAAACAAAACAGACCCACATCATCATAGAGCCTCCACTATGCTTAGTTTCATATTCATTAAGACATTTTTTTTTTTTTGCAATGCTTGGACAGAAAGAGCTTTTAAGGGTTCTAAGCATCTAAGGGTTGGTAAGGAAACTTACTAGTTCCTATTGCTTTAAACTTAAATAATTACAATGGCTATAGAAACAATTTGAGGAAGTTAAGGAAGCATCTATTTTTTTGCCACCAACAAGAAAATTCTTCAGGTACATCCACATCTGCTTAGCCTGATTCTTGTGTTATCTTGTGAGGGATACAAATTTAAAGTTTGTAGACGATATTATCAAATTAAACCAAAGCTACATTTATTTTTGCAACAATTAATCGGGATGCCAACAATCAAAGCAACACATTTGAAGAGGAAAATAAGAGAACAACATGCAGAAAATAGCTGAAACAAGCGGGCTCCTTTACAAATAAAGATTGGGTTTATTGTACTCTAAAAGACTGTGTAACCAGTGTGTAGTTCAAACAATGCACATCGATTGACTTAATTTTGAAAGTACTGATCTATAATTCCAAATAAATATCACAGAATAAATAAGTGTTGAACAGTTTAATGTTCTGTCTGTAATTGTATTTCTAATGAACCAATTGATATAAAATTTATACCAGATGTTAGTAGCAACCTTGGTAATCCACACGTACAAAGACTCAAAATGATGTTTATTGTAGTGAAGTGTAACGAGTTATGGAATAGTGTTAGGCTTACTTACTGGAATATATTCACACTTAAACATAAACCTTTGAATTTCCTTTACGGCTGTTAGTGTGCCACTCCAAGGTCATCAGCCGCCCCTTTAGCGACTTTCTAGAGACACCTATATTTTCTCTATTTCTCAATAAATATCGACTTGATCTGCAATTCGATATTTATTGACTTGCATGCTCTTGGCATGCTTTTTATATTTTGCACAGCCTGTCTATTGGAATCATGTATGCATGTTTTGCAGGAGCAAATGGCCTGGCGAACCCAAGAGACTTCCTGTGTCCAGTTGCTTGGTACGAGGACCGCAAAGTGCCCTCTGGTTACACCGTCATCAACAAGTATCAAGGGAAACTGTTCGCCTGCCAGCAGGTGCTTATAGTCACATGTGGTTCTCTGTGTGCTGCGGCAAGAATTGTCCACATACACACTGTCTGAGTACGGACACGCGCTCGTGTTGAACACTTTGCCCTATTACCCTATTTAGGTTTGAGTTTGCTCCAGTAAACACCATCAAAGTGCCACTGTGACTAACAGGAAACGGTCCAAGTGAAGCATGTGATCCATTAGCTGCTCCTGCCGGCTGAATTGCCATCCCTGATGATTTAATATCCAAGCGTTAGCTGTTATCCTTTCACTCGGTTTCCGCCTCGACTCCCTTATGAGTCTTAATCACTTGTAATTAGTTAAGGCATCCTGGTGCCGCAGACGGCGTACCTGCAAGGCTTTGCTTAGCAGGAAAAACCTTTTCGCAAGTAAAGCATTAATTTCACCATATTTCACTCAGGAAATGATCCTCCCTCTCCTGAATTTCCCGTTGGGCGAATAATTGGATCGACACATAATGTCTGATAGGAGTTTTTTTTTTTATTAGTGCATGGAAGAGGTGAGAGGTGTTTTTCTTATTTTAGAGGAAAAGGATTTGGGGTTATAATCGTGTCAAGCCACTCGGTAATTACCTATACAAATAACATAAGAGCATGATACCATCTTCTTTTTTAAAGCAAAACAGAGCTTTCCTAAGTTTTAGAGCCCTTCTCTTCTTCTTGGGGATTACCTTCTGGAGGTGAGTGGTGACACTCCGCTCCCAGTTCATTGAAACTGGAGAGTGAGGCTGGAAAACCAAGACGTGGTTGACAGAGGGCCTCATCTCAGGGGAAGATGCTGCCGCTCCTGTCTGGTCCTGCTGTTTTGTTCACCCGCAGAGTGCTAAAATTGCTCAAATTAACTTATTATTTGCTTGACTGGGCCAATATGTTTGTGTTCTGTGTGCATGTGTGTGCGCGAAGTTGTTCTCCTTCATTTTCCTTCCCTCCTCTCCCTCCCTCATCCCCGTCTTTATTTTAATCGAATGCAGGGGAGTTTTCACAGATTAATGTCCGAGAAATTACCTGCACCAGGGTTTCTCAAAAGGCCATTTTCCATGATAACTGGAGACAATTGGATGCATAAAAAAACCACATTTTCTTTGTTTGTTTTTTGTATATCTCTTTAGCTATTTATTCTAATTTTTAATTGATTTTGTTTTATTTCAATTTCTTAATTAGAAAAAAGAAAAACCTGGCATATGTGTAGCAACGCCCCTGTGCGCACGCAAGAGCATGGAGGTCAGCCTGGCAGCAGCTTCAGTTGTAATGAACTATATTGATTTCAGAGCTTCTGTTGAATGTCTTTTTCACAGTGACATTATCAGAACAGAGAAACTATATAAAATTGCTGTGGTTTTAACAATCAAGATAAAGAAATATCTCTACACCCACACTTGCCGAAGCCCACCCTTCTCCTCCAATAACTGCACCGCGGCGAGCGTCAAAATGCTCAAAGTTTGGGAAAGTTTGATTGTGAAGCCAATTACCCCATAATACCTGGTGCCTCGTTTCACAAAGAACCGGGAGGGGAATGAAAGAGAAGAAAGATTGAAAGAAGCAACACCCTCTTACAATTTTCATTATCGCCATTTTTTTCCCTCTCTTTATGTCAAGAAGTACTTTTCTTGGAATTTAAGATTACAAAGACATTATTCATTGTTCCCCCTTTCCCTGTGAAAAGCTCAATTTAACGTCTTTTGTGTTTGTTGCTCAGGTAGGCTTCTCTTATTTTCTTTTTCTATTTTTTTGTTTTGTTCTTTTACACGCAGGATTTCTCTCCTTTCAATGTCGTTGCCTGGCACGGGAACTACACACCGTACAAATACAACTTGAAGAACTTCATGGCGATCAACTGTGTGGCCTTTGACCATGCGGTATGTTGGTGACTCAAACAGAGCCCTAGCACTCTTTTTGGATTTATCCCATTTCCTGATAATGGGATAGACCCAAACAGTTTGACAGAAACATGTATACAATCTTCTCTAGGATCCATCTATCTTCACCGTGCTGACCGCCAAATCCACAAGACCAGGTGTGGCCATTGCGGACTTTGTCATCTTCCCCCCAAGGTGGGGGGTGGCTGACAACACCTTCCGTCCGCCGTATTACCACCGTAAGAACTCAACACCCACACTTGGTCTGATTGTTTGCGATAACAAATGCTTCCTTCATGAATTATGTACGCCTGTTTTAGCACGGCAGGGTCACATTTTGCAAATGAATTCGGATGGAAATGTCACAATGTGCTCTTTCTGAGATATTTTGTGGATTTAAGCAACCCAGCCAGAAGCTAACACACTCATTTACCAGCTAGTGACACAGACAGTGTCCCTACCTGCTGAATGACTCACTTCACACAACAGGATCTTTTGTGTTTTCACCACAGATCTTTAAGGCCATCTAGTGGGGAACCCCGCTCTCTGTTCCTCAACAAGTAGCTGTGTTACAGTGCCTCCTGCTTGTCGTTTTAGGTAACTGCATGAGTGAGTTCATGGGGCTGATCAAAGGCCATTATGAGGCCAAAGAGGAAGGTTTCCAGCCTGGGGGAGGCAGCCTGCACAGCATGATGACCCCTCACGGCCCGGATGCTGACTGCTTTGAGAAGAACAGCACCGCTGAGCTGAAACCAGAGAGGGTTGCTGAAGGAACCATGGTAAAGCTGCACACAGAGGAGTTTATATGCATTCAAGATAGGCGTTAGGTCTTATGTTGATTATGTCTTTATTCTGGACTTTCTTTAATCCTTAAATAACGTTCCTTAGCAAGTTAGACCTTTTCTTAGCATATTCCTGGCATAATTCTGTCTGGATATTTGATAAAAATGGTACAGCTCAATTGAATTTGTGGTTTCCTTTCACAGAGCTTGTTTGAGGTCAGAGCCATTACAGGAGGTTAATGTTTGCCTGCATTATGCACGGCAAACCCAGGTTAAATATGTAACTGGGGTCTTTTCTCTTGTTTGGAACAATCATTTCCTATAGTTTTAACCATCTGGCCCTTAATCTCAGATGGCAGTGAATTAGATTAGGATGGCCATAAAGTGTCATGGCGGCCATGTTTATCCACGGTCCATATCAACATGAACTGAAAGGGTACCATCAAGACACAAAGTGTGTTGTTCGTATGCAACTTGTTCAGGAATATTTAATCAAGTATTTTTAAGTGTATGCATACATTTGAATACCCATGAACTGATCAGTGCTGAATAGATGGAACATATTAAGTACGATTAATTAGGTCATACACTGGTGTTCTCTCCTCCTTTCAGGCATTCATGTTTGAGTCCTCCTTCAGCATGGCTGTGACCAAGTGGGGTCTGCAAACATGCCAGAGACTGGACAAGACTTACTACCAGTGCTGGGAACCACTGCGCAGCCACTTTAACCCCAACTGGAAGCCAAGAAAGCAGTAGCAAAACACCTAGCAACTTATACAAAATACAGAAGATGATTTAAAAAAATAAAAAAGTGGTTTGTGCAACAACCGAAAAATTTAAATCACAATTTGCAGTATATGGTGTTGTTTTTACTTCTTAAATTTACAAATGAAAATCATTTGATGTTATAATACATGCTGTGTAAATATGCAGAAGAATGGGCATTCAGCAAAAATGCCTATTTTAACAAAAAAAAAGTCACTTTCCCTTATTGTTACAGGTTACTTATTATATAAATTAGATAATATTACTGATAAACAGCTCTTATTAATGTAACTGCTGATTCACTTCTTGCTTTTTTGACTTGTAGAACCTTTTTTTTTTTTTTTACTTTTCACCACACCACTTCTCCTTTGAAATCAAAGCCACATAACTGTTGAACAATAACATTTCATTTTATTTATTTTTTATTATAATTACACACAACAACATTTCTGGGATATCACAGGAGGAAGTTTCTGCCCTGAAGCTCATGATGATAAATTGAACATGCGATTGAGGGTTCCGGCCTTAATTTTCTCCTCCTTGTTATCCTGTGAAACAGACGACAAACGGATGACTGGTTGGTACAGTTTCCATGGCAACAAAGACACATTATTCCCCCGCCCCACTTCACCCCTTCACCTTCTGGACATTTTCTCAACAATGTGTTTTATGAGTGAGCATTTTGTGATTTCAAAGCAGTTTTCTTTTCCCCTCCACCCAGCAGAGAAGAGGGGGAAGAAGTGAGCATGATGGCTCCAGCACAGTGAGACAACGGCAGCAAATTTTTGCTGGAACTTCAATTGACTACGATTTACAGGGTAAATCTCCATGACAATGAGGAGAGAAATGCAAGCGGGGAGATTTCGAATTAAGCATTTATTTTGAATGTAATTCGATCTGTGTCTCAAAAGGAACATTGATTCAGATCACTTTTTAGTTGGTCTAAAAATGTAATTCCTGTCTAAAAACTCAAATTCTACAAAAGGTATGTAGGCAGCAGTGTTCATATAAACTGTCCGGATGATGGATTTGATTCGTCAGATGGTCTTAGTACTGTAACATGCACAACAAAGTCTCATGCCAACAAAGACAACCAAACTGGTACAGTAACATGGAAATTAAAGATAATTAAATGCTGAGAAATATCAACAACAAAATAAAGTTTGCACAGCACAAATACTTCATCTTTATATAGTGTCCAAGTAATTTTATTCCTTACTTTAAACTTAATATTTTGTTTAACATATCGCATAAATACATCTTTTATTTATGCATATAAAGCATTTTTATTTTAGGAATAGATGTAAAATAAATTTTAAAATTTGTTTGACAGAAAGATAAAATAAATAATATGGCAAAAATGTGTTAATTAAATTAATTATAAATTAAACCAATTACTATATTTATATGTGCAATATTTCAATGAAGCAATTAACCTTAAAGAATGATGCAGATTATGTTAATGTCTAATAAACATTAGACACTTAGGTTCATGGGTAAACATGTCTGTAAAACATAAAGAGAAGGCAGAGGGGCCTCTTGTCTCATACCCTGTCTGTCTTGAATATGTAGTAGAGGGCAAACAGAGGTACCACTCCAAACATTACACCAAGCAGAGAAGTCTTCTTTGTGGGTCTGAAGTGAGGGTAGGGATTGCCTCGTGCGTACACCCACCTCGTCAGGGCAGGGTCGTCCTACAAACAGACATTTGCAATGATATTTCAGTTAATTATGTGTTAAAGAAACATCAGATTAGGATTTACTTAGTCATTTATTTAGTAAACAACTGTTTAACTGATAACGAATTGTAATTAAAGTATTTTTTGAACATGAATGGCAGTAGTCGGAATCATGGGCTCATTTCATGAATGATTTTGAAGAAAAAAAAGTATGTTCTTTTAATATATTACTGTGTAGAAAAAAATAGTTTCATGCCAACTCCAACTTTTTTTAAGACCTGTTTAATTTCTGCAGAAAGAAAAATAATAAACACATAAAAACTCAGAGTAACCTTTCTTTAATAGCTGAAAGTAAAAAAAACAACTAATTCTAAACAAAATGTGCATCAAGAGCTTCAATTAAAAATAATAATAATGATTTAAAAAAAAAAAAGAAAATCAAAGATCTTCTTATTGATGTCCAAAAACCTTTTCAGCTAAGATGCTTAACATTCTTTTTCCAATTTACACACAGAAAATAAATGGTTGGAACCCCTCTGCTAATGATCATAAAGCCCACAAATGTCACTGAAATAACTTGAAACTGGCAAAAAATAATACATAAAAAATATTTAAAATTAACTAATACATATCAGATGTTGCTTTTGAAATGTGGTTACATAAAATAAGAAAAAAAGTAAAAAAAAAAGAAAGAAAGAGGCCTGGACAAAAGTAATGCAACCTCTAGAAAAGACTGAAAATAATTTGACCACATAACTGTAATATGTTAAACTGAGGTGTGTCCTGTAATTAGCATTACATGTGGCTGAAAACTGGTAATCTGTGCTACCCTGGTCCTCAAGGCACACTGCCCAGCATGTTTTAGGTCTTTCCTTGCTTCAGTCCAGCTGATTTCAATTGATGACTGGTTAACAGGCGGTTGTTGAACTGCAATCAGTTGAATCAGGCACATTAAAGCAGGGACCTCTAAAACATGTAGGACAGTGTGCCTTGAGGACCAGGGTTGGGAAAAACTGGCTGCCTTAGAGCTTCATTTAGGCTCTGATTGGTTGGACTTAGTCGAGAGCAGTGCTTTCCTTCAGACTGAAACAGTGGCTCAGGGAGGAGTTGGAGGAAATCAATCTTTTCACAAATTACCTCCCACATAATGTACTGTCCCGACATGGTGACAGTTTTAACAAAGATGTAAAAATAAATAAATAATAATAATAAAAAAAACGTTATTTATTATAGAAAGTGGTATACTGCAGCTTTAAATCAGTTAATTTATGGATCTGGTTTTCCCATTCCATATGGCTGCCTATCGCACATGAGAGGAAATGACAGTCAAATAACCCATATAAACCCATTGAAAATATTTATCTCTGCTCATGCTATATGCCTCCTTCTCTAACGACGGGCCTCTGAATTATCATGGCTAACTTGAAGTTGCTTGGAAAACTTCAACATTCAAACATAATCGTTAGAGCTGCCTTTATAGCAATAGGAAATAAAGACAAAATTAACAAATGCTCGATACTGAGCACTTTTTGTTCAGGTTCGGTCATAACATTTAACCGTCAGTAGCATTTAGCTCTCCTTAAATCAGGGGTGACTTTGTTTGCTAATATGCTAACTTAGCCACTTACAATGAGCTCAGTCCTGTGCGGGTTGTTCAGCTGCAACTGGTACTGCCTCTTTAGGTTGGCCCGTAGTGCTGCCCGGTCCTCCTCCGCGCGCCTGTAGTCCGGAGAAAGATTGAAATATTCATTTGGGTCCAGTGTTTTTGGCCGAGTCGCCAAGGGCGCCTCTCGGTAGTCCGCCATGATTGTTTGGTGACAGACGAGAAACGAGAGTATGTCAAATCTCGCGTTGCTGGTCTCGCGTCGTAACCACGACAACGTTGAAAACACTTTCCCCCCCCCCTCAACGTTCAAGTGAAAAGATGAACTCTCCCGACAAAAATGGAAAACTACAACACAAAGAGTCAACGGACAATGGAAATGTCCTGGAGTGTGCGGAAAATCTTAGAGATGATCAGAGCGTAAAAGAAGGACGCGAAGAAGACTTGGAAGCGACAGAGAAAGCCATCCAGGACCGAGCAGAGGCGGTCGCTTCACTTGATCGAAGGCCCAGCATCTTTCACCAACAGCTTTCTGTGTTTGATTTTTTACTGAATTTCCTTGACCAACACGGCATGACGGGGACTTTGGCGTGTTTTGAAGCGGAATGGTCTGAGCTACTGCAGAAAGGAGATGTGGACGCGAAGCAGATCGACCTGATCCCGAAAGTGTACACTGAGAACGAGCATTTGGCCGGAGAGCTGAAAAATGCTTGGCAGGAGAAGGAGGAGTACAGGCAGGCGGCCGTTGTCGCAGCCGAGGCCCTCTGCAGGGCCAAGAGAGCCAGATATGCCCACCGGTTGGAGCATCAAAGGTTGGCCAGAGAGAACAACAAACTCATTGGGGACATAAAAAAGCTGAAACTGCAGTGTGAGGGCTACCAGCCTGAAGTAAAGAGGATGAGTGACAAATACCAGGCGTTGTCAAAGCAGGTCCTGCAGGTGGCGTTGGAGAGGGACAAAGCGCTACTGCAAAGGGACAATCAGGCTGCCTCCTCATCTTAGACCAATGAAAACAGTGGTTCATTGAAATAAATCTAACTTCATAACAATGTGCTTTATTCCTTTTTGAATTTTCTTTGGATAGGTGACATAAAGCCGTTGTCGGATAGAGTTTTCTAGGGCAACACAGAGGCAGACAGGACAAACAACCATGCGCACACACACACACACCTAGAGAAATAGAAAGACCAATTAACCTGACAGTCATGTTTTTGGACTGTGGGAGGAAGCCGGAGTACCCAAAGAGAACCCACACATGCATGCAGAAAGACCCCGGGCCGGGAATCAAACCAAGGACCTTCTTGCTGCAAGGCAACAGTGCTACCAACTGCGCCACCGTGCATCCCATACAATACAGAATATGCAATAAATGAAATTATTAATGCAATGTTAATACACAAGACATAATTTTGTTGTCCATCTTAAGAGGTTGAAGGTTTTTGAATCAAAACTTTAAGTTTAAAAAGTTAGAAGGAAACTGTCAGCATTTTCATTTGGTAAGACGAGTCATGCTACAACAACCTTCTTCTGTTTTAAAATAACTATCTTTAAAAACCTGTATAGCAGTAATAGGAACACCATTTCGCGAACCTTTACACAATCGCCACGCTTTCGATTACTCAAATAACCTCACAAAGACAATAATTAGGAAATGTATTAAACAGTTTATCACAAAGGAAAGAAAGTATGAACGGCCTCTTAAATCTTAACATTAAGATTTAAAAACATTAACCAAACAAAAAAGAAAGAACAGAAACAATTAGAGGGAACAAAGTTTTGACAACATAATAAGCTAAATTTTGCTTTTAAAAAAAGTAACGTTTTTGATTTCCTGTAACTGTGTCCATCTTTTTTATATTTAGCAGATATTTGTTTTTACAAGTTGAAAAGTTCTGTTTTTAACCACAAGAGGGCGGTCTACATCAAGCTCTGCCTTTTTTACGCAGTGGAAAACCCATTCAGAAGTACCAGCAGCAGAAAGAGTACATGTAGATTTCAAATGTGATTTCTCTCACATCACTGATGCCTGTAAGGTTGTGTGGCTTTGAGTAGAAATAAGCATGCTTATTAAACCCCACTGAGCACAAATACTTTTCAGCTAATATTGCAAAAATAGATCTAAATTACTTTGAGAGGTTTATGAATTTGTTATGAAAATGTTAAACACGTAGGTCCTCCCCGCAGGAGGACCAGGAATTTCTAGTGTTTCCATCAGTGTGCTGTTGTTTTGCTGTAGTCTTGATAATATGTCGGGCATAGCGAGACTCAATCAACCTAAAACCTTCTTTTATATCTGTTTAAGATAAATAAATTTAAAGTTATGACGTCTGATGTTTCCACACTTTATCATTACAACCACAAACGTCAATATATTTTATTGTGTTTTTATGTCACCGACATGTGGAAACAAGTGTCTTTGTGACGTGGAAAATGAAGGGCGCAGTTTTCAATAAAAAAGAAAATCTTGCACAAATTTGTTTTTAGCCGACTTGAACTAATACATCAAATGATCACTTTTCACTGCAGGTGCAGTCTTATGAGGTATGTCTCTGCCTGCTTCTCACATCTACAGACAAAAATTTTTGTCCATTATTTCATGCTAGATTGCTCAAGCTCAAGTTGAGCGTCTGTGAATATCCACTTTCAAATCTTGCCATAGGTCCTCAATCAAATTTAGGTCTGGACTTTGGCTGGACCATTGTGACACATTGATGTACTTTGGGTCTTAATACAAACAGACACTTAACCTTTCAGATTTACATTTGCGTCATTTCGTCTTCCATTTCACAATGACACGGCACTTTGCTTTGATTTACTGTAGAAATTTTAAAATAATACAATGACGTCTTCATTTATAATAAGGCCAAATGTGCAGGGAGAAGAATATTTTTCTAAGGCCCCTTAAAACCTGTCTGTGGGATGATTGCTAAACTGAAAAACTGATGATCATTCAAAACACAAAGCAGAGCATGTTCTTCTCTCGGTTCTTGCAGCCGCTCTAATTTTGAACTTCATTTAGGCTATGTCAGTGGAGTGGTGCAGAGATGCAGAGAAAACTCTTTGATCCAGGGACTGGGGCACCGCTGCAGTATGTATGACCAAATGATTTATTGTCCTCTCGGGAACGCCAAAGTGCCAGCCTGCTCTGCTGCCCTGAAACAGCTATTTATGACTCTGAAATAAAATTCAATGTGAAACTACAGTCCGTTCCAGGGAGAGATTTGGGATCAGAAAATGAAACGTTAATGTGTTTCTGCCCCGGCTGGTCCTCTTCAACCTCATGGTCGAGAAGCTGAACTATGGAGAGTTCTTGAGCTTCGGGAGCATTAATCACTGTGTGGTTTCTCCTCGCCTTTTCATTCTCCTGCCGCCGCTTCCTCACCTTGTACGTCTTCTCTGCAGAGGATGGGTGTTTAGTTCTTTATCTGTGATTTTGACTGACATTTATTGTCGATGCAGGTATTGTGCAAACTCTTTGTCAGATAACAGATAGGGATGTTACTCTGTCTAAGAGATAAGGGAACGAAAAAGCCCCACGTGATTCCTATCTCCGTTCTGTGTCCCTCCGTCAGACTTAATCATGCTCTGTAATCTGAGGTTATTTTGTGCTGCTTTGGTTGCTATTTATCGTTTCAAATGAGCGCATGCAAGACTGACTCAGAAAGGACAAACCAGTTACTTTTTCCAACCACATATTACAGCTACTTCTCTACTCGAAGTTCACTGAAGTGGTTGCTCATAGACAATGACCTAATGTGTACCAGTATGATGCTCTTTGAGGTTCAATCTTCGTAGGCTGCAGTCTGATTGCAATTCATCTCCCGCCTGCCCGACTCTCTGCGTGTTCCTCTTGGCTTCCCTCCCCTGACAGCTCTGTCCACTTCAAAGCTTGCAGTGACCTTTTTTCGCTTATCAATCTGAAGGGAAAGAAGAACAAGGAAGCACTTTTTCTCCTCAACCTTGGCTCGGGCTCATGCAGATATAGGAAACGTCCCTGCCTTGGTGCATGTTTCTGCCTTTAATCCCATCTATGCAGGCTGTAAATTGTAACTTCCGTTAATTATCTCATTTCATTTTCCAGTCTTTATTTATGCAGTCATTTTACTATGCCCGTGAGCACCAATCTTCAAACAAGGCAGTTTTGCTACAGATATGGAGGCAGTGAGTTTAACTGTGTTGTATTTTCTGCTTTAATAATGTATGCAGGACACTGTGGCTTGTAGATGTTATTCAGAGACATCAATCATTTTCAAGGTGAGCTACAGAGAAATTCTGCTCAGAGACAGAACTGACAAAATCCTGCAAAATTTTACTCAGCTCTGCTCACCTTAGCACAAAGACTGCACATCAGTTATCTGTCTGTGTAATGTCAAGGATAAGAACAACTTTGAAGATTACCA
This sequence comes from Brachyrhaphis roseni, assembly GCA_903066815.1. Classification (NCBI taxonomy): domain Eukaryota; kingdom Metazoa; phylum Chordata; class Actinopteri; order Cyprinodontiformes; family Poeciliidae; genus Brachyrhaphis; species Brachyrhaphis roseni. The sequence continues at coordinate 30,597 of CAEFZY010013011.1, forward strand.
ATAAAAATAGTTTCTATATTACTGTCTTACATTGGGCAATGAAAGTAATTGTCAGAGACAAATGAATTGTTCGACTAAGCAATCAAGTTTTTTAAGTCTAGTTGTTTTAGGCCGCAAGAAAATCAAAGATTGGCAAAACATCTACAGAGTAAGGAAATATGTTGGTCACTTTGTTAAATACAATCTGTGCTGCGGAGAAATGTCTGCTTGGTCTTTTAAAAAATAAATAATTTCAGCCACACCCTTATTGAAGCTTGCAAATATATTGCGCTCAAAACTATGGGTATGTATGTTTTTGGAAACTGTGACTTAACAGTGTTAAAGATATCTTAAACAATGTCATAGAACTTTTTGTTGTACATAATAAAAGAAACTGTTACATGGAGTTTCCCATAGTTCAGTGCTTGAGCTGGTAGTTTTTAACTGGTGCATTCAAGTAGCATCAATCCCAAGTATTGATATTTGCTTGCTGGTGAGAAAGCTTTATCAGTCCGTGACGTTACCTGACACCTACATATGAGTGGATTTAACATGGGACATATGGGAGGATATATTTCCATCACCCATCATAACCCCAGGGCCTCAAAGTCTTACTTCTGGCTTTCTTCCACCTTCCCGAAATTACAAAAATCTGATGCACTATTTTTCACAATGAAGCTAAAAACTTGCCTAAATAAAAGACGTTATCTGGATGATCCAAAAGTTCTTTACAGAAACTTCAACTCATTCAAACTGCTGCAGCTGGAGTGCAAATAAGGACGAGTAAAAGATGCCATATTTCTCCTGTATTGAAATCTCTGCGCCGGCTCCTTGCACAGTTGAATTCAAAATTCATCTTTTCACCTACAAATCTGTCAAAGACCAGCCTTCATCATTTTTTAAACATTTTCCTATCGTCCTAACAAAGCACTGTGTTCTCAGAATGCAGAAATACGTGAGATTTCAGCTCATTTCTGTAGCCTTCAGCTATCAGGGCCACATATTGTGAAACAAACCGACTGACAGAGTAGTGCTATTTCCAAGTCTAACCATAAATCACTACACTATTTTAATATATTTGTTTTGATTTTACTTCTTTTTGATCTTAAACACATGTTTTGTTTTGCAGTTGGTTTTTCTCACTGGATTTTTTTCATTACAGCTTGCTTTAAAAAAAAAAAAAAGCATATATTTTCACCTGTCTATAGTTTTTGAATATTTATTTTACTTTAAGGTAAATTTTAATGTACAGCTCATACTATTTTATTCTTTCCTCATCATAATTAGAGTGATGTGACTGAGTGGGACCACTGAGACAGGAAGTTTTGACAGATTTCAGAGAGAGCTGCTCAGAGTGACACGACCACGGGGGAGACAGCCAACGCCCCGTTTGTGATCTAATGGGAGGAGGCAGGACATGTCCACAAGGAGCCAAGTTCAGCCTGAAAGGGAGGCTGTAGCCTGAGGTCAGATGAGAAAGACTTCAGGAATATTGAGCGGGGAGTACCTCATTTCAACTTCCATTCACACTGGAATCACACCTCAGGGGAAATCTGACACCAAACACCATGTTTAATTTTAAACCTTTACAGGTATATAAATTAAACCGACACATATTTTTGGCATAAATACACTGACTTACTTATTTTCCTTTCCTGTCAGTTGTTCTTATTTTGTGCTGACCAAGTTTTACGGCTGTGATGTGGGAGTGCAGTTTATCTGATGAAGGCAATGCACAAGCTGATTTTTAAAGACTGGTTTAAATTTTGAAAAGCAAATTAAAGGTACATCTGTTAAGTATGGCTTTTAGTAGAGGCTTAAAGTATATATTATCTCTTATCATTTGTTTATTTCAGTTTTTGCAAATTTCTTATCTACTAATACTTTATTCTTTTGCTGCTCATGTTTTTAATGATGATGGCAAGTACTGTTGCAGATTATAAGAATGTTACTCTTTGTTATTCTATATTTTATTCATATTTATTTTATTATTTATAGTCTTTACTTAACAATTCTACTTATCTACTTCTACAACACAAATACACCTCCAGCATCTCTGAATTTCAATTTAAATTTCATACTGGTGTTCCCTGGGATGCCTCCAGTGGTAGTACTCAGAGGAAATTTTAGCTTCGGTTATTTACAAGCTAAACATGAAGCAAATTCATTGTAATATATAAGGAATAAGCACATGTAGAAGATAAATAGTTCAGACATTTATTTTTGGTTTAATTACATACTACTAAAGGGAAAGTTCCTTGGAGAGTACTTTGAAAAGCCTGTATTAAAAACACTGTCACAAGTTAGAGAACAGTTTCCACTTGTTTTACTCAGTGACTATAGACTAGTTACAACTAGCTATACATTTTAACAACAATTTGGGTAATGACGGTGCATTTTGCAGTCAAAGACTAAAGCAGGATGTACATAAAGATGTGTTTACGTATAAAAAACCTTTAATGAGATACAAACTGAAGAGTAACTGAACTGTTTATTATTTATCAGCCATGTTTGAGTTTAGATCAAGGTTTGTAGGAAACCTTCTACCCTGAACCCTGAGTGTGACACAATCTATCCAAAATAATGTGAGATTAAAATGACATTTTTATAGGATTAGTACATTTATTTGTTCCATTTATTTAACCATTAAATAATGTAACAGCTAGCTTAATAAGCTGTGTTGATAAAATACATTTTCACTCAATTTCACAATCAATTTTGATCCACAGATAATGTTCCTTACCTTATTGCCTCTTCTGTACTAAAAATATCATGGGAGCTATAAAATTGCTTCGGTTTTTAATAATTATTTCTAATTATTTGTGGTGTACATATTCTCCTTTGTCATGATCAAAGACTCAATCAAAAGTGCAAAAAAATTGGATAAATCTCAAAGGTCCCAGAAGGACAAATTTATCCCTGCTGCTCTCGTCAAACATGTTTATCACTAAGTTTTCCCACATTGCGTGTTGTTCGGGATGAGATGGTCAAAGTGAAACTATCACTTATAGCGTGGCTTCTAGGGCTTGGTGAAATTGACTGCAAAAGCCACTAACTACACATGAACCTGACTGGGCTTTTATGGGAAAGTCTGAGATGCCACCCCCGCCTGCATCACTTCCTACCACAGACCTCCAGATTAATAGCTTCCAGATTATTTGGTCAGTCATCACTATGATCAGTTTTGCTCTGGAGAGAAAGATTTGAGCCAAAGCAGAGCGGAAACAGAGCCACACACCATTACAACACCACAGTCCACAACAGCAGCCACTCCGACTTGCTTTGGCCACACTTGTTGACATACTCAGACTCACACTTAGATTCAAAGATTTACAAAAAACAAATACTCAGGAACTATTTAAATCTATTTTTACATAGTCTGAGAATTACCAATGGCTTTAAGCGAGGTGTTGGGTCCACTTTTACTTACAAATGCAGTCAAGGAATACCCTAATAGCTTTTTATCGTTGAAAACTACATGCGCGTGTGTCTATTGTCCTCCTAGTAAGGTCTCTTTTTTTTATTTCCATCAGTGAGTCAGAGAAATCAGATTTCCATTTCCCATGATGGATTGTCGCCAGGATGACTGAGACTGATCACATCCTGCTAATTCAGGCTGCGTGATAACTGAATGACAACATCAGGGCTTTATGCTTGTCTATTTTCTCCCAGAGCGAGCTGCTGAAGCATGTTTTGCACCAATTATGTGCTTTAGGGGAAAATGCCAGGTTTATAAATAGCATTTTTTTTGTTGTGATTCTGTCTGTGCCTGGAAAAAGCACAAAAATGGGATCATAAGCACTCCTCATATTACATCAGCGAGGGTAGAGGCTTTGATCAGAAAAAGAGGAATGAATTAGTCACTCCATGGTCTTTTAATCTCATTTAGTTACATAGTGTTTTTCAAGCGTATTTTTGCTATTTGAACTTTTTAACAACTTGAAGATCAAGGAACACAACTGATTGGTCGTGAACGAAGTTGTGGAGATATTTAAAGAAATGTGTTGTGAAACAACTTTATGATTGTTTCACGGAGCGCTCTTCAATCCATCATCCAAAGGACAGAAAGAGTATGGAAAGACTGCAAACCTTATAAAGACACTGCCAGAAATTTAACTGACAGAAATCAGAGAAGAAGCAATGAAGCCCATAGTAGCTGTGGAAGAGTTGCAAAGCTCCACAGGCAAGGTGAAAGAAGTGTTAGATAAAGATGTTCTGGTCAGATTAGTCCAAAATGTAACTTTTTAGCCAACATGCGCAACATTTCATATTGTAAAATCTTGACATTACACATCATCCTGAACACATAAACCCCAAAGTGAAGAATGGTGAAGGTGGCAGACTTGAGAATGGTGCGCAGTTTCACCTTCCATCAGAGTAAAAGCCCTCAACATATAGCCAGAGCTACAGTGGGAAGCACGTTGGAAAAGCCCAGTCATGTCCAGACCTAAACACAGATGAGAATCTGTGAAAATTTGACTTTCAAAGATGTAATTTTTTCCAGCCTGGCTAAATTGGATCACTAGCCTGACCTATTCCAAACAATGAACAAACATTTGGGAAACTGGTGGAGACATAGCAAAAAAAAAATCAAGCGATGTATTTTTAACAAGACAAGAAAAATTGTTCAAAGTAAACCCTTGGATGGTTTACGTTGTTTTCCAAGAAATTAAAACAGGGTAAGCTCTGTTCTTCAATCTTGCATTCATCGCGGCGATGCACAGGTGGTTTTTCCACATAAGCCCAAACCTCATAGCAGTCCACAAAGATCTCATTCTGAGCACATATTTTCCCATGTGTAATGCTGAAAGTAATCTTTCTATCTAGACTAAACTGCATTTCCATTTCTGGCCAAAAATAATTAAAATGGCACCAGATTTTTTTTTATAACAGTCCAGGTCCTGCAACAGATGGTCTAGACTTAATTTAGATTTTCTCTCTCTCTCTCTCTTACATGGAAGCTTTTTGTCATTGGCTGCAGTAATTTGAACGGATTAGAGGGTCTCTGGTAAGCCCCTGGTAAGCCCACCCCGCTGCCACCAGTGCCAGCCATGCAGTATACCTGCAACCTCTGTTAAGTCATAGTAAAAAAAAAAAAGAACTTATTATAGATTGAAGAGAAAGACATTCACTTAATAAAAGTGTACAAAATGTTTAATTAGTAAAGACTTGTTAATTATAACTCTCCGTTTAAGTTTACAGAAACCTGATATGACAGCAAGAAAAAACAAACAAAAAAAAGAGTTGTGCAAAAATATACTCCAAACACTTAGATGTGATTAAATATGACAGAAAAATGTCAAAGAGTACTACAAGATCTCTTAATATGACATGCAGACACATAGAATAGAACTGAATATACAATAGAGTAGCTCTGATTAGTGTAAGCCAGCTTCCTGGTAAAATAATTATGGTAGACACTTAAAAATTACCTGATGAAATACTAAATAAAAACAGTTAGGGCTTTAATGCGAATGTTAGATTTTCATAGCCTTTCTCTTCTATAATGCTAGAAATTTCCCATTTAGTTGCACTGTGCGCATCCTTTGTTACGATTCGCATTTCCATCCTGCAGCACTTGACGTCTTACACGTTCCTTTCGGGCACGTCGCTCTGTCCGTCAACCTGAGGGTCTCCCTGCAGAGCACAGGGAACTGTCATTTAAACATTGATCAGATATTGCGCTCCAGCGCTAAGATGCATTTAAGTGATGACTCACCAGGACCGAGAACGCGCCAGAACGACCCGACTTTCCCCTCTTGGGAGGGTCAAGCTTCACCTGTCTCCTCACTCTGGTCACCTGAAAGTGTTCCCAGACATGCATCTGCGTTAGTTGCTGACATTTTATCAGCTTTGACATCATTTCTGCTCGTAGGCGGTAAATTGGGTCGGCTGGGTTTCACAAAACCAAACTCCTCAGACGTAGAACATTGAGCCCATCCAGTGAAACAGAGCAATGCAGCCTTATCACATCATGTCTCTATGGGCCAGCTGTTCCTCTGCTGCCCCTGGTTTGCCATGGAAACCCACCTGTAGGGGGTTGGCTGTCTTGTCGTTGCTAAGGAGGGAGAAGGAGCCTGGGCGGTGTTTACGCTTGTTCTTCTTCTTATTCAGCACAGTTTGAGGCAAGTGTCTCCTCGACCTGTCAGCCTAAGAACAACATTGACACAGGGATTATATAGACAGTAATGCACAAACTCACACACCCCCACACTGCATGGTCCCTAATACCGATGCTCCCTTATAACAGCTTTCACATTTTACAGCTACAAACATCAATGTTGTCTTTTGGGATTTTATGGGACAGAGCAACAAAAAGCAGTGAATAATCGTTATTCAATTGCCTCCCTGACTAAAAACTTTGTACAGCCACAGTTCACAGCTGTTACAGCTGCAAGTATTTTGGGCTATGACTACCAGTTTTTGCTCATATAATTTTTTTATGAGGGCGTGGGGATAAATATAATGCACAGATTTTAATTTGTAAAATGAAATGCATTAAAGCATTGAAGTAACTCAAGCCTCGGAGTTCAAAATGTAGCAAAAAAGCAACTTTTGCGTGATGAAGGGTGTAGAGCATATCTTTTTCTCATGTAAAAACTTTAACATATTTTAAATATGATTTAAAATTTGGGTTGAGTTATGTAGTTAGCTGCTAACTTGTTATCCGCTAACAAGCCCCAAAACCCGGCTTGGCCTGGTTTCTGGGTGGCTACGAGAAGCGGCTTACCTGGATCAGAGTGTTAGGGAAGCCCTTGACCGAGACGGCTCCTGGTAGGTTGGGGTGACTCAGGTGGGTGGGGCCCCTCCGCTCCAGCTGCCTCTTACGTCTGAACAAATCCTAGGAAGGATGAGACAGTCACAACCACAGACCACAGAGGGAAACAACAACGCCTGCATGCCTCTCTGGGTGCTAAAATGCAGACGTGGATCAAGTCCTTTGTCCCGCTGGGGCCAGCTGAGCCATGGTTTGTTTCTGCCCTGGCTTTCTTCACCCCTCCTCACCTTAAATTCATTTTCATTCGCTTGAAGTCGATTTTAGGATTTAGCTAAATTAATAATGTTTGTACTCTCACCGTTTACTGCATTGATTTTCTCAGGAAGAATCATTGCTATTGATCCAACCATCTTCCTAATATATGGCCAGTCACTGTAAGAAACAGCAGGTTTTACTCTCCGCAAAGAGGACATTTAGTTGTAAAAAAAAAAAAAAATCCAAATAATTTGAATTCCATTTAAATTGCCTGCGGCTTTCCCCATTAATCTCCATTTTGACGACTGCTGCAGTTTAGAGATAGAAGTTATGAACATGCATAACTTTGTTGCTATTGCGGGGAATTTCTTGCATTATTGTGATTCAGGCTCAAAGATACTTTTGAATCTTGTAAGACTTATTTTTTCAACACAGAAGAATGTCGCCACTTACTGATAAATGTATGTATTCATTGTTCAGAGACAGCTAACATACGAAAGTTGGTAAAGTTGAGACAGCAAAAGATAAAACCACAAACCTATAAGACTCTCCTAATCCACAATCGGACATCTTGTTCATAGTTTAAATTACTGAAATGTGTGACATTAAATATTTGATGAAGAAGAAATATTTACAGCAGAAATGTGTGCAATATTCTCAGCAGTGACAATAGTTTTTTAGATAGACTAAAAAACATATTGGTTCATGGTGGTGTTTATGTGGCCACTGTTAGCGCAACACTAAACAGTAATGCATTCATCCTCCAAGTCTGATTAAAAAAAATTATAGGAAGCAAAATATTACAGGTGTTTCCACATAAGATAACGATGTAAAAATGTAAGCCACAGAACCTAATGCTGTCTGTAAAGCGTGGTGGTAGTAACATGGTTTGACTAAAATCAAGTATTGTATCTAAACAAAAAAAACAAAAAAACTTTTTTGGTTTTTAATGTGAACCAGCTATTGTGAGAAACTGAGTTTTTATGCTGAGTTATTTTCACACTTGGAAGTTGGATTTTTCCTACTCCCAGTGGGGAAAAAAGAACTCCCACTGAGCTCTGAGTTTTAACTCAGGAATCTGGACGTGTCCAAACAACCCTGAAATTAGTGTCCAAAGTTTCTGCTGCACACATAAAATGTAGGAAATTGCTAAGAAGAGTTAGCGCCGCAGCAAATCACACTGGCATCCAACCTTCCACCAGGACGTTCGCTCAGCTCATCCTATCTTTCACAGATCCCATCTCCGATTTCGGAGGTCAATCAAACGCAGCATCGAGATGACCCTAACTCAGGGATCTGGCATCCCTGAGCATCATATTGTTTCCACAGAAATACAAGACATTTAAAACGACTCTCAAACTTTTCAGCATCACACTGTTTTATTTTCAGATTTTTTTTTGTATAATCTGATGTGGCAAAATCTGACAGCCACACACAAAATTTGGGGGTTTAAATGGAACAAAAGTGTTGATGTTTGCACATACCAGCTGTTCAGGTAAGTGTGGCCCTCTCTGCTGCCTTTTGTCATCATGCTGAGAAAAAGAAAATGAAGTCAGAGTCAAAATGTATTCGTAGCGTATAATTTAAACCCAAAATCAGACTCAATTTAATTCAGAATAAACACTAAAATGTGATGTTTGCCTTTGAAGTTCATTTTGATATTACTCATCAAAACCTGGCACTATGCATATATCTCTCTGCTGTTTGACTAAATACAGTTACTCTCTGTGAATCCCATAAATTCTCCATTTAATATGCTGCTCTCATGTCAAAGTGCATATTATTTTGGCAGGAAAGGGCAAAACACAAGTAAACTAAGCCAAATGCGGTAAATATAGCCTGCGCAAAAAGATGCTGCTGCTGGTATTAGTTAGTCCTCACCACAACTGAAGCTTCTAATTGTGTGCATGCTGTAATTACATTACAAATAACTGCTGCAGAAAGAGCACATATGTCGCAAACTCTTTCGGATGAGACTCTCCATTTTTTTTTTTCTTTTTTTGCAGCTGTCAGATCTTTTAACCAGATGAGGGTGATTACTTTGGACAGAACACGAGGACCGTCTCGGAGGAAAAACAAGCTAAATGCCAGTCTAGAGTCTAACAGCTGGCAGCCACATGAAAAGCCAAAGAACAGGGGAGCCGGATGATTTTGTTCCACAGATGGGTATGTATTTTGGTGTGGTGGCACTGTGACTGTAAAAACCATTACAATGAGACTTTGTTTCTGTTAGAACGAAAAAAATAAAAATTATACGTGTCCACAGGTCAGGGTTAGACCGTAAGAGTCTAAGTGGAAGAAGTTACATTCCAGCAGAGTTACTGGTTTGGTCTGGCCGAGCTACAGTGTAAACACTGACCACAGTATGTCTGAGGGAAAAGGACCAAAATCTGTGTAGGTATTTAACCCAAAAATGCAAACAAACCCAGAAATATAGCTTTACAAATAATACTGAAAGGATTTAATTATTAGATCAGGTAAAAAAAAGAAATAAAACTTGAAAAATGACAGGTCTTAGTAAGCAACAAAAATATACAGTTCTTTGCAATGGTTTTAATACGTTTTAAACGTTTCATGAAAAAATATACAAAATAAAAGGGCATCAAACAAAAAAAGCATCACAATATTGAAAACAACTTAGCAACGCAAGTTTTTACTACATTACAACTTCTTTCTCAGTCTTGTCTGACCTGAGGTTAGTTATTATGTCTTTTTCTCTAAACAACGTTTTAATAGACTGGTATTGGCAGCACTTACCCCGGCAGTGTCTGAGCAGCACAGACGGTGACTGACACATGATGAACACTTTGCCCTTCCCTAACTATCAGATCCATTAAAGTGCGTCACTTACCTGTCTGTCTGCGGTCTGTCCAGCAGCGCACAGCTCTCCCTGGCTTCCCTCTGAGCAGTCCAGGGCGTGCGACAGCAGGCTCGCCTGCAGGCACAGAACGCACAGCCACACGCTAAACCCCATGATCCAGCCAGGCAGGAACTAGACTAGCTCCCAGCCCCTGTCAGCTCCCTGCTTTATACTCTCGGCTCGTCTAATGGAGAACAGATGCAGGGGGAACAGGGAGGCCATGCCAGCTTCGCGCAGACAAACAGCCTACCACAAGCATGTGCACCGCGCCAGCCAGCGGACTGTGGCCCGGCAGAAACATGTTAGACATCCTGAGGGGGGCCTCTTTTTCTTTTAAAGGTTGTTTCCCTCAATAAGCCCTCTACCCAAACCCGGAGAGAGAGAAAAAAATTATATATGAAGACCGTTTTCCACTTATGTCGGCATTACAGCTGCTGACAACGTGTGTGAATGTGTGTACTTAAGAAAAGTAAGAGAGCAAACTTCCTTTGGTAAAACTTTACATGCTGCTTATTAGGTCTACAAAGAAAAAATGCAGCATTATAAAGAAAGTTAAGAATTTTTTAAAGATGAGATTCTGTTTAAAGGTTATAAACAACCAGTTTAAATAAAGAAGAGGATTACTTTAAAAACTTTTGTTCTCAAGTAATAAAAAGTTATCTCAAAAGAATACCTCAAATAAGAGGAAGACATATTTGCTGTAACCGTTTATCAGATTTCTTTTTTGCGATTTAATCAGACGTAGAAAATGAAATCGATTTCATTTCATGTTTCGATTCTTGAAAACATGAAGTTCTTGAAATCAACTCCTCAGTTAGGTAAGATTTGTATTTTTGAACTGTAGACATTACTTGTATTGTCCAAATATAATGTGTATGTATTTGTACAGAACAAGGAAGCTTGAGTCCAGATAATAAGGTTTTTATCATAAACCATGTGAGTCTGTTTATCTGTATGTTTGGTGAAAACATGGACGTAACCAGAGTAGAGTCTGCACATAGGTAAAAGTAGCATTACCTTAGAATAGTACTACTCAAATAAATGTTAAAACAATGAAAAGGAATTCACCATCCAATATGGCTGCCATTGAAAAAAACAATTATATTGTAAATATTGTACATAGTGATTGCTTATATCTCATATAACTAGTAGGGCACATAGTACAGCAAGATATCTATTTGTGAAAAAGTTTCTTCATACTTTGAATTCATGAAATATGAAAAATTACATTGTAATTGGCTCTATTTGGTAAAGACCGCAGCATTCCCATTGTTATTTCTGCTTACAATTATGGTGTGTTTGATTTGACTCAGTAGCCAAAGTTTGGATCTGGGAAAGACGCCACAACCAAGTTGAGCGTGGTTTACTTGCAAGTTGTCATGTAGCTAGCTGCTTTTAGCAATGTGGGAAGAAATAAGAAATACGTTTTTTTTTAATATATATATGTCAATTTATGCTGTAATACGGTAAAGGTTCCCAAATTGAGGCTGTAAATACCATGTCTGCAATAAAAAGTTCAGCTAAATGTTCTGCAAATACAATTTTCACTCAATTTTCTATGGATGGAAACCATTTTGGACTCAGAGCTCCTTGTCGGCTTCTAACTTTCCAAGCTAGAGTTTTAAATTCAGATGGCATTCTGGTTGTATTTCTGACAAGGAAAATAAAAATCTAACTTCCACTTACAAATAAAATGCATAACAACAAATTCCAATGTTTTCCTGACTTAATTGCACTAAACTCAATTGTGATGTCAGCTCCAATTTATAGCCAATTAAAGTTTCCGAGTATATATTTTTTTATAAAATTCCCAAATCTGCTTTAAATCATCACCACATATCACCACTGTTCACTAAGAAGCCACTGGTTAGTTAAACCGACACGTTAAAGTGTTAACACTTGTATCAGTCCTTAGTTGCTGGTTGATGTTTTTCTTCTTTTTTTCTTTTTTACCTGTAAGCGCCTCAATCAAACCAGAACTGCTAAGATATGACCACGACGTCAACATTTCTGTCTGACTGATGTCCATGTGTGTTTGAAGAAGTGTCTGGAGAACTTCCCATGCTTGCCCAATTGGTGGCAGTGCAGCAAGTCCAATGATGCGGCTCACGCCATCCACATCCACACATAAAAGTAAATGTCTTTTAAATAGCTCTCCACTTTAGTGATCAGCTTGCATGAAATGGTGATACAATGAATTTGTCTCCTGGCACAGAACAGCGTAATCATCTAATATTTATGCAATTCTTCATCCCTATTGGAATATATCACAGAGTCTTATAAGCATTCAGGAAAAAAATAAAAAATTACTCTTTGGCAGTCAAATCTGATATATACCACCAGCTATCAGCGCTGTCAGTTTATCTTTCAGCTTGCAGACTGCCGCTGAATGAACACTGGCAAATGTGGATAAATCATTCCTGTCAGAAGCAGTTAGAAATTACGAAGAAGTCTTGCATGTTTTCTGGGGTTGTGAAGTTTTTGAAATGTACTGAAAAAGAGAGCATGGGTTACATTTAAGCTCAAACGCATGTTTTTCATCATCTGGGAAGCGAGCGTTGACAGGGTTAGTGTACATCTGTGGGTGTGTATAACCATGATGAATGGATCTCCTGATGGGGCAAGTTGTCTATTAAAACACCCCGTGTCGAGGTGCATCACAAGATTGAGAGAACAAGTGGGAGTCAGGAAGACAAACAAGAAGAAAATGAAATCCAATAAAAGGCCTTCAAGTCTAAGAGGACGCCTCATTTCTCTGTTCAAACTATGGAAATTAAACAAGTTTCATTTCCGGTCAAAGTTGACTTACTACTTCTGTCTTCTGAAAGGTCGCTGTCTCTCTCCAAAACATTGCAGGAAAAGACTGTGAACGCAGTGAGTCAGGGCTGAAGCGGCGAAAGTGAAACATCATTATTCATCTTGTATCTCAGCTCCCAACCTCAAACTCCCTTATTTTCTGGACCGGGCAGCATTGAAGGTGTTGCTGCACACGTTTCCTGCGGGACACGGAGAGACCACCTTCTGGACAGCTGCGGGCTAATGATGCAAATCGATGGAGGGTGATGTTTGGTCCGGAGACGAGGGGAAGGGAAGAGTGAAAAATGATCTTGAAGGAGAGAATGCTGCTTCAGATGGCAGCCAAGCCCACGAGAGGACAAACACGTCACCCATTTCAACCCAAGCCGCTCATCCCACTCGCTGGAAATACAGTTTGTGCTGAACTTTAGGAGGTCCTGGAAAACATGCTAAAATCCGGTTACCAAGGTTATAAGTTTACATAAAACCCACATAAACCGGAATGCGGCCGTGAAGAAAAAAAGGGAGTAATCACAGCAAGGGAGGGTTATTTCACTCTCCAAATCCCTCTCATTCACTCAACACTTTCAAGTTGAAAGTATACTTTTTTTGAAGCATCTGAGGGAGTTAACCCTCCAAAAATTGCTATGCGGAACCACTTTTTCTTGCCTCCCTATGGGAACTGTCATCTATCAGCCTCTCTGCTTTTAGCTGCTGTCAGTATGTCTGAAGATGATGCTCTACGGGTAACAGCCTCTGACCTCAGGAGAAAACACTTCTTTTTCCTCTTTGCCCCATGTTGGAGGGTGAGAAGACAGGTGGACTGAACATAAATACTGGCTGAAATGTGTTTATGTTTGGCACGAGAATAAACAATGTGTCTCTCTTGCAGCCTGAATGTGGGAAAAGGAGATTTGACATGTGAAAAAACATCAGGATTAGCAGACATGACTCATCGAGTAGGATGTTTTTGATTATGATGTAACTTTGACCTCCACTCTGCAAACAGACTGTCTTAAAACAAAGCAACACACACGAGATTTGAGGTTTATGAAAAGAATTTCCCGTTAGGGTGGGGCTATAAAAATCCCCTTCAAAAGTGCAAAGACTCTGTAGTTTTGGCAGGATTTCAGAGAGGTGGGAGCCGCAGAGAGAGAAAAAACCCCTAAAACATCTTTTGTGTTAAAAAACCAAAATGAAACAAAACAAATAAAACTCAGATATTAATCACCTTTGGTGCACCAAGATTATGCATCAAAATGATTCCTGATTGCTAGATAACAAAATAATAAGAGATAATATTTGTTTGTACTCTCAGCTCCTTAGTATTTGTTATAATCACTGCTTAAACTGTATGACTCGGCATACGTATTTTCGGTTTTCCACTAAAAACTTCTCAAAATAGTTTGCTGGAATTTTGATCCATTGCTCCTGACAGAACGGGTGTAACTAAGTCAGGTTTGTAGGCTGCGTTGCTCACATGAAACCTTTTTAAGTCTGGCCTCAGATTTTCAGAGAGCATCTCTCTTAGACAAAGCCACTGAAGGAGCGACTGCTGCTGTAACAGCAGCAGTCGCTCCTTCAGTGGCGACTGAAGGAGCGACTGAAGTAAAACCTTGATGAAAAGCAGAGATGTAGAGTTAACACTCTACATCTCTGCTTTTCGTCAAGGTTTTACAATCGGCTCAGAGCGCACATGTTTAGCTGTCTTTCTCTCCTAGAAGAAGTAACCAAAAGGGCAACTTCTGCTAGTATCTCTTTCCTTTTTCTTTAGCATAGAAAGTTCACCTGAGCGACTTACAGCTGCTCACACAGTTTCAGGTTTTGGTGGACGTTTATTCCTGTTGACAGAGTTTTGTTCCCACCATCACCACTTGATGATTCAGGAGGAGGGATTTTTGCCAAACTAAGGAATCGAAGTAGACAGAGAGATGCTTGTTGTGAACTGGCATTATTTTCACTGAACTGAATTAATATTTAAAGCTGCAACTAATCAGTTAAATCTGATTTCCATGTCAAGGCTTAATAAACCCAAAGCTGTTTGGTTTTTGCTCTGTAAAGATAAGCCTCTTTCATAAAACATTTCCACCATAACTCTAAGAAGACGAGCATATTCTCACCGCTCCTACATAAAAAGTGGACATGGCAACATCCTGCACAGCTGTGAGTTTTTTTTAAAAAAAGACAAAGCCAGTCATGCAGGGCAACAGGAAATGTGGCTTTGAGATCAGCAGTAGACATAAATTATGGATGGGAACCCGGAAAGCCTCTCCATACCCCTCTCTCCAAAACCATAGTGTTGTTGTTGCTGGCTGAGCAAATGCTTCAAATTCAGAAATGATTTCTGAGTTTTGTTTACACTTTTAAAATCCTCCTGCCGGCTGATCGCACAAACCCCACATCACTCCATTGCTCCCTCAACTTGCAAAGCAATCGGGCCTGTGATTACCTCGCAAAGGCGACCCTTCACCTCTTGTGAAAAGGTCTTGTATCTGCAAAACCTATTGCCAATCATTAACAATGTAACAGCTTCATGCAGGTCTAAATATTGTGATTGGGACGACACCTTTATTAGGTTGAAAGCAAGCAATGCTGATCTGACATACTTTCTCTTCATGCTGGAGGCAGCTGAGCCTCAATGGGAGGGAACAGTAATTGTCTTGCAATCAGAAAGTTGCTAGTTTGCGTCCAACTTCCTCTCTTTGCACCTGTCGAAGTTGCTTAGCAATCTGTGTCTTTACGTACACTGTTAGTGAGGCTGGATGAACAAGACACGTCGTGTAAAAGTGTTTTGACTGGTTGAGTTTGGTGGCAAAGTGCTACATGAGTATTCAGTCCGAGTTGTTACCAAGAGCACAAAGACTCCACCACCTTTGGACATGTGACATTTTTTTTTTACTCAGATGTCAGAGAGCTTTAAGAGGCCGGCTGTGTAAATATTGGCTGTTTTGAGTGGCATCCACGTTGTACTGATAAAGTGGGAAGAAAGAGTATTTCGATGGTGACAATAAAATGGCAGCCATCTGTAGTAGTGTGCCTATCTGAACACAAAGATCTACTGATACGAAGGGATTTGCTTCACCACTGGAAAGCACACTCACACACACTATGTCATTTTTAGATTTAATTAGCCATCGACAAAGCAGTCAATTAACCCCTTTGTGCACCAGTGCAATATTTGTTCCTTTAAGGACTCCATTTAGCCGCCGCTTAGTCACGGACCAAGAAACACTATCCAAACATGTCGCTGAGCCTCGGTGAGCACATGTGTATTTTACGGATGAGCACAATTCTCATAAGTGGAATGGGTGGTCTTATGCATGAACTGCTTTTGGAGGAAGCCTCTCCCAAACACTGAAATCTTTTGCTGGGAAACGAGAACGCTCCTACCTTCTTTACCTACCAGTTCAGCTACAGGCCTTATTGCAAATCAATACTCCTCTGCAGAGCGCCGTCCTCCTTCCCCCTGCGCCGCTGCTTTGGCAACAGCTACACGAGAGGTGCGAGGGAGAGAAAAAGCAGCGAGGCTTTCAGTGCTGTCATGTGGAAACAGTAGAGGAAGCCAAGGACGAGGCAGAGGGAAAAACAACGCGCCTCTGATGCAATTTGGGTGTTTGTCACTGAGCAAAGACAGATTACCGGCTGGCGTCTTGCATTTCACTTTCCTTTCATCTGTTTCAGGAGAAGCGTGTTTATTTCTCCCTCAATTGCAAATACATTGCAAGAAACCACAAATAAATATTTATCTTTAATCTGACATTTGTAATTTCTTTACTCATTATGGTATCTTAACTTGATGAAAAGGCAGCTGTAATCACAGCTCTGCCTTTCCCACACAGCAGGAGAACACAAACTGTTTTAATCCTATTTTGTTCCCTTTTAATCCATAATACGGTATCAGAGTTTTCACATTTAGACATCAAAGCAGGAGATTTGGGATCTCTAGATAATCAATTGAATGTTAAGTCAGTGTGACTGCAAGCCATGTGGCCATGACATCTCAAATGAATCAGCATACACAAATAATTTCTTCTGCAAGAGGGAAAATGGGCCAGGTGTAATAATGATGCTCAGAACTTTAAATTACATTTTGACTGGTTAAATCAGGGATTATGAAGGTTTTGATATGAATGGTGGCTTTGTTATGTTTACTACTTATTATCAGTAGATGGAAATGCTCCTGCAACTAAATAACAAGCGATTATTAAACTCAAACAAATCTGTTCCTACTAACCGTTCTCCCATTTGCCCCGCGAGAATACTGAGCACAGCATCATCATAGCAGACTGTCAGACATAGTGCAGGTCATGACCTCCCTCTGTCTCTCATTTATGTCCCATACTCACTTTGCTCTTGTTACCATGACAGCAAGAAGCTGGATTCAAACAATGACAAGAAGAGATGAAGCCACTGAGAAAGTTGTGCTCTCAAGAAAGAGGTGAGGCACAATCTTATGAGCCTCAAAGCAGATATAGAGCCCAGTCGGAGCCTTAGCAAACACACAAGCTGCCCATGATGTAATCGGGAAACGTATAGATAGTTAGATTCAGGATGAGGCCATCTTGCAGCCATGCAGTGGCAATTTAGGGTAAAAATGCATACTGCAATAATGATCTTGCATTTTCTATGGATTCCTTGTTCTGTCAAGACATGAAGTGGACTACTGTAGTCTTTCTTGCAAGAGAAGCAATGAATGGTCTGTGGATTTACTTCCATTGTTTTGTTCCAGGGAAATCTCTAAAACTTAAGCAAGGAAACAAATGTCAGTGTGTTGTCTTAGCATTTTTATAGAATTTGTAATTCTCTTTATAAACGCAGTAATTTTGCGCAAAACAGCAAAAACATACCAGAAAACCACACAATTACATGTCAGTGCGCGTGATTGTTAGCTAACTACGTTTGCTAAGTCACATGTTAACCTTGGACCTTAGTCTGTTAGCATGCTAACACCATTACACGTTAACATCAATACCAATAGCACAAACACTTCCCGATCAGAGAGAGACAAAAATGAAATTTTCAGGAGCAAAAAGGCCTGCTGGTAACCTTCAGGCCTTCTTATGTATGATGAAATAAATGTGGAAGATAACTTTACTGTGGTACTTCTCCTTTGATTGTTTGTTCCACCTCGCAGCTTAGCATGACCTAGAGCTGCTACCACGTATAATTAAGTCAGAGTCCTGCTGTTTGATGTATTTGGTTGTTGTTCTTTTCTCTCCTACGTGATTACAACAATAAGCATGGAAAAAAAATGCATAGTGGTGATTTTCCCTAAATATGACCTTTATAAAATGTGTTGTTCCAAATTAAAAAAAGAAAATAGATCATGCAAAGTTATTAAAATGCTTCTTATCAAACGAATGATAACTTTAACGAAGTGAACAGATTTATAGAAAAAAAAAGGTTTAAAGCTGATTATCAAACTTTGTTAAATTAATCAATAAAACTAACATAATAACCCAAAAGACGCCATGTCAATATCAGCTTTTGCTAATTTGTCTTCTGTGGTGCAACATCAAGTTAAAATCTACTCAAACTAAAACAAACTTCCACCTTCTCATGCCTCTGGTGGCATCACATTATGTTCTTTTCTGTGTTTTTCTCGCCTTTTTCCAATGTTGTCTTGAGTCTTTGAGACCAAATTCCTCATTGGTGCATGTTAACTGCAGAACATCATTTTGGTCATATCTAAATCTTATAAATCTTATGAAATCGTGTTTGCAATGAAGCACCTGGAAGCAGTTTGTGAAAAAAACAGAATAACCAGATCAGATGTCATGGCTTGAAGTACTTTGAAATCACACCCTCCAGGATGCCGAGATGCCGGCAACACCAATATAAGTCAAATAAAGCTGCCACGTTGTGCAAAGAAGTTAAGTTAAAAACCTGCTAGCGATGTTTTCTGCAGAAGCGCCGCAGACACTACTGCTGAAAATTGCCAGTGCTCACTAATCAGCTTGATTGGTGTGTCTGTTGTGATTTCCAAAATGCAAATGCACACACCTTAAGGAAAATTTGAATTTCATTTTGTCAGTGTGCTTCTTAAAACTTTTATATTTTGTAAAAATCCTTATGCATTAACTAACCCACTTTGGTACTTATATGGTTCATTGACAAAGAACACAGTGCTGGATAGTATCTTTAAAGTGGAAGTCAAACTAGTTAAAGCCGCTTCATTGTGATCTTGCCAAGCAAATGTTTGCTGACTTACTCATAGCTTTGACTCACTCTTATTTATTTGTGTTAACGAATGTTGTTGGAACGTTACAGAGCAACCCCACCCCCCTAAAAAACCAGCCTCATATAACAGCTGGGGCTGAACTTGGCTGGGAAAAAAAAAAAAAAAAAAAAAAGCTGGCAAACAGACTGAAAAATGGAGAGGCTGGCAAATTTAATTCCTTCTCTCATGGACATTTGTGAAATAAACACAAAGAGATCAGAAGGGTTTAGCGGGCTTCTGTGGTGCTGTGTGACTAATATGGTCTGGAGTGAGGCTGACCAGACTGTCAATATGTTGCGGTTACTAAAACATTGGAAAGGGAAATAAATTAGATAGGGGTTACTTGAGGCTAAAAAGGACACTTGGAGCAAGAGCTTGCCTTCCAAGTCTGATGTCTGACAGCTTTGCTTTCTGGTTTCTGCCATGTTTGCGTTTCTTATTTCTTTCTACTCGTGTTCAAAATGCTGATCCGTTATAAAGAACATCTGCTCTGACCATACCTGAGCCAAAATAACACCGCACAGCAGTCACCTTTGTGTGGACTCGCATGGCTCGACCACGAGCAAAGACAGTTGTTTTCCATTACGAGCGTGATTTTCCTCAGGTCACTCAAATATAACTCATTACTCACCCCAGAGGAGAATTAGAATTAGAGCTTCCTTATTAACTTTAACCGGGGAAATGGCTTCCAGGCTTCCTTCTGTTATGGAGGCCCATCCTCTCCTGGGCGTTCTGAAAATGCATTATTTAATTCCAAAAAAACACCAAATGCTATTATCCATTAGCCAAATGCGAAAGGCAGCCGTCACTTTTACTTAAACACACGCTTTCCCCTTTATTCCTAATCCGGGCAATGCACTGAGTGACTCACTGTGTTTGTTTGGTTTTTGTGATGCTTTGTTTCCAGTGGTGAAATGGGCACTTATGGGCAATTAGTCATGCTGAGTAGGCAGAGGATTCACCTCCACCTCTCCAATGACTAACACAGGAGAATGCTGCTGCTGCGAAAGGAGCAAGGTGGGTGACTGGAAAGAACGGTGGCGGAAAGAAATATTGGCTTGGGAAGGCAGAACAAACAGGGCTTAACACACACATTATTGTTGGATTCAGAGCAAGAGGTTTGATCCAAAAGCAATCATTTAACCCAAAGGACTATAAAGTCCCACTTTTCACTACTGCTAATAAAACCTTTTATTGATAGTTTTCTAATTATTTAAAAGGCATCATGTGGAGTTTGGAGGTGGTCCTACGTGGCTACTTATAATGTATTTTTTATGAAATAGTTTGTTTTTTCACTAATTTCTGCAGATTACTGCGGTTTGCATGAGTATCCAAACAACTTTTTTCACATTTTGCCACATTGCAACAACAAATATGTATGGTTTTGTTGGGAATTTACATGATAGACCAACACAAGATGAAAACATCATTGTGGGGTGAAGTGAAAAAGGCAGTTTTCTAAATTGGAAAAAGAAAAAAAAAACAAATGTGGAGATTTTATAATTCACCAAAAATATTAAGCAGAATCCACCTTTGTGTTATTTAATCTCAGCATATATATGCATGCAGCTGAACTGTCAAGGCCTAAGAGGTTTGTTAGAAGACACGCCTTGGGGGTCATGATAATAAACCATCTAAAATTGATATCACCTACAAAACTTTCTGATTACCTCTTACTAACAGCGCTTTGGGGTAGGTTTAAACGACAGCCTGTGGAGTATAAAACTCAGAGGACAACACTGAGATAAAGATTCAAAAAGGCAAATTGGAAGAACTGGAAAGATGGGAGCGAGCTGATACAAACTAATTTCATCAGGCAGCAGGGTGAGCATAGACCCAGAAGGAGACGCAGAGGCAACTCACAGAAGACGGAGGAATAAATAATAATAATAATAAACAACCAAGGAAGCAGCCATGAAAAAAAAATCCAAAATAAATCTAAATGAAAAGATGCGCACACAAACGAGTGTGGCAAAGTGCAAAATATACAAGAGACCTGACAGAGAATAAGAAGAAACAACAACACATTCATATGAGCTGCATGGGAAGGTCTGAAGATGTGAAAAGAGAGGCTAACGCTACACAACTAAAACAGTATGACATAAAGTCTGTACATAAAACAGCAATAAAACACAAACCAAAATGGACCCAATAAACACGTCGCTTCAAAAAACAACAAAACACACCAATGTAGCAAGCAAGCCGAGCCAAGCAAAAACCCAATAAAATCCAATACAACAAACCATATAACAATAAAGCAAAACGTGAAGTCAACATTTTAACAAATATAGGTAACTTAAAAACATGTACAAGCAAAAATGTTTAAGCTTTTTGGAAAAGTGAGCAAAGAAAAATCAAAAAGATTAAAAGAATACATCTGATTATCAGGTGATGACAATGTCAGTTTCCTCAGTTTTAGTTTATCCTTTGTGTTTTACTGCCTTATATGAGTTCTTTTGTTAACTTCATTTTCTTAAACATTTTTATTCGCTGGTTTGCTATAACTGTAATGGTTGCATAAATGAACTCGATGCTGGAAAATAATGCTACTGATTGGAGCACAACGCCAAACGGAGAGTGAAAGTAATTCTTTTATTGTCGTCAAATAAAACATAAATTGGCTGTTACTTTAAGAGTCATCTTACTTTATAGTTGCAGCTGGCAAGATTGCTCTGTCTGATGCTCAGTTCATCTTATCATCAGCTCTGACCAGCCTTCTTTCCAGAAAAGTGTCCCCACAGAATGATGCTGCCCACACCATCAACTTCACAGATTTACACCACTTTGCATTTATCTCTCACATAGAATTGCAAGAAAACACAACGAACTCTGTGGTTGCAACCTAGAAAAATGCTGAAACGTTAAAAAGGGAATAAATACTTTTATTTGGTTCTGTGGGCACAATTCTGGTTACTGTTGTATGCAGTGAATAGTCCTATCTGAAGGCCTCTTGTGGTCTCCTGTACAACAATAGCACATTTCTTGAAATTTCAAAATGAGCTGGTTCTTCAGCAGAACCTTTATGGATCAGTCCCCACTGTTGGCTAAAGAGGGATTGAGATTCATTGTTCATTTTTATGGATTTGAAGGCTGACATTTGGCTGAAGGACGACATCATACGCCACGCACAGAACTCCTCAGAGAGAAAAAGAAACCTCAAATGCCGAAACGGGATTTGCGAAGCTATAATCTCCCCCCTGTCCCCCTTCAAACACACACACACACACCCACACACAGACACTAAATATCACACCAGCACGAGGATCTGAGAGGGATGATAGAACCAGTTGCTCCACTTCAGCAGTCACTGCTGCCTGACCAGCTTTTAGGAGCAAATTTAGTAAATATTGCATGTTAAGATATGCCACACTGACCTGCTGAGTGGATTTTAACCCAGCCACAGCACAAAATGACCCAGTGATTACTTCTCTCTACTACCCCCTTTGAGATTTGTGGGAGTGTTAAAGTAACTGCAATATTTTTCATGCAATACGTAATTCCATTCAGTGCATTTCTACTTTGAACTTTCCCCACATTTTGTCATATTGCAACCACAAGGATATTTTTCTTTGTGGGGAGTTCGAAATGCACATCAACACAAAAGCTGTGCCGAACTGTGATGTTAAGGAAAAAATGTATATGACTTAAAAAAATAAAGATTTAAAAAACATTTTCAGATAAAGACTTGTCTGGAGGTTTGTCGAGATGCCTGCACATATCTACACACTGAGAACTTGTGCCTGCTTTCATTTTATTATTAAGTGTCAGACTGGATGTAGAGCTGCTATAAATGTCGCAGATTCTTAGTTGGATTAAGATCTGGCCTTTAGCTGGGCTATTCAAGAACAATAGTATAATTTAATCTAAAACACGCCACTGTAGTTTTGGCTGTATTTTTAAGTTCACTGCTGTCTGTAACTTGGATTGGTTATAAGATAAAAAAAAAAAAAAAAAAAAATGGGAAAAGCTTTGGCAATAAAAATACTTTTAAAAGAAACTGGAGTAACAATATAAGGGAGATATAAGAAAATGTAGTCTTTATGATTCATGTCATATTTTAGTTTCTAATTTACCTATGTCATCTATTCACATTTATGTCATGATTTCAAGATGTTTGAAGCTTATAATGAGCTTTACTGGGAGTGTTGAACAGAAGCGAACGTTTTGCCACATGTATTTAGACTTTCTGGTATTTGTATCTTCTCACATTTAAAAGGCAGGAAAAACATTTTAAACATCCCAAACATTTAATTTACATTTAATAAACTATGAGGTTTGCATTATATCAAACACAGTCCTTCTAAACTGAACGGCAGAGTGAATCCTGTTCATATTTGTTCAGTAAATGTCTTGTGCATTTCATAACAAAGACTCAGTAGGAGGAAAAACCTTTTTGTTACAACCAGATTTGGGTTTAATCCCTGCTTCATCATATTTGTCTTCCAGCTTTCCAGTTTAAGGCACTCCTACCACTGCAGCATCACTGTTAACATTTCTGTACATTCTCTTCATGTAGGTCAAGGTAACTTATATGAGCACACAGTGACTCATGCAAGTATTTTTGCACACATAAATAGGGTCTAATGCACAGGATGTGTGCAGTGCTTTTCAACTCACTGTGTGTTCTAGAAAGTAGTTAGTTGAATTTAAGATGAAGAAAGCATCCCCCCCGATGATTTAAATGCTCTATAAAGTAATTGCAGCATTGGATGGACTACTTATTTTGCAAAATCTTACCATGGAGGGCAAATAGCCCAGAAAGTGTTTCTTGCTGTGCGTCAGAGTCAGCAGTTTTGAAGGGAAGTAAGTGCACTAATAAAGAGAAAGGAGAGCCTTTTTTTCCCCTCTTTGACCAGCTGTGGTGCTTTGCCAGCCCACTGCATAGTGATACAGCTGATCTTGTAACTTTCTATAAGTATTTGTTGCTCTGACTGTCAATAAAAGAACAAATATATATTTGAGCCAGAAAATCTAAACATCCTAAATGTATAAAATATTAGTGAATCACAATTTGTCCCACCAGAGTTTCTTCAAAACAGGTAAATAAAAGCAGCATTTGGAGCCATGGCTCTCACAAATAGGGTTGCATGACCATATATGGCAGCCCAAGAGCCGTGTGAAACTGGAGAACATCAGCGGTTCCAGTTGATGAACAGAAAACATCAGACGTGGGCTCACTTAGTGGGAATGCAGAAAAAGTCAAGAAAAAAGAAGGAAAGAGCACTTTCCATTTTTTTTATTGCCATGCAGTAAAATTGGAAAATGAGGATGAAATAAATATGTTAAAATGCTGGTTTTGTCCTCATCCACCAGAAAATGCTGAAAACACTGATATGCTAAAGGGTTGAAGTCTGTATTGCATCTTCCTTTAAGGGATGAAACAAGAGGCAATACAGTTCCCGCTTCAAGGACAGACTATAGCGGAGTCGCAACAACACTAAAATAAGTCCAGGTCTAATTATAGTGACCTGTTGTTTGTGAGCACAAAGTTTCTCCAGTGAGAAAATGTATTTTTTATTTACCACGGTTCATAATACTTATTTGTCCTCCATCTGTATATACTATATAGTATTATTAAACAACAATAAATGGACTTGCATAGGCAGAAAGTGTTATCAAAATAAGATTTTGATGCATTAATGCAGTTTAGCAAAACTGTGATTAAACCCAAAACTAATTACATTAAAAAGGGAAAGCTTATGAAAGCTTGTGTTTTTGTAACATATTTGGACATATATATATATTTGTCCAAATATGTTACAAAAACACAAGCTTTCAAGTTTGGATATTTTTGGATACTTGGATATCCAAAAATATCCAAACTTGGATAATATATATTTTTGAACTCATCACTTTTAACTGTATTGCAACCTGTTGGTAAAGGCAAGCCATGAAAATACAAGCTAAAACAAGGGCTTAATTTCAAAAATAATTTATTTTGTCATTGTTTAGAGTTAGACATGAACAGTTTCACATATTCTTAATTGAACGAAAATAGAACCTGACTTATGTTTTCCAAAATTCACATGCCTATATTTTCATATCACGTTTTTATTTATTTATGTAATTGAGAAACAAACTTGAATGCAAATAACTTTGCCCATTGCTTTAGGTTGAGGTATTGCCTACACTTCCTGACAAACTTTTCTTGCCTCTCTGTGATTTGACTGCATTGAATGGCTTTGTGAATGAAGCATCCAGCCAGCTCAGAGAGCCTCCTCCACCTCTTCCTCCTCCTCTCTACTCCTCCTGCAGGAACATCAGAGGCAGACTGGAGCGCAGGATACCCAGGTGCCAGCAGAGGAGAATACTGCATTTAATATCACGGAACCTGAATGAAACAGGGCAGATTTCCAATCACTAAATCCTTCCTCATCCGCAGCTCCATCGCGATCAGTGTTCATAAACACCAGGAAGAAATCAAGGTTAGGTGCCTGGTCGCTCACCTCGTTACGCCGTGCACCCTGCCTCCTCCTCCTCCCTCCTCCTTCCTCCTCTAATACAAACCCCGTGATCACCCATTCACCGGTGCCTGGCGTGCTTTAAGGGGGGTTGGGGGGTGGGGGGAAACAATAAGCAGACCAGTCGAGCTGGTGCAGAGAGGAGGAAAAAAGTAACCGGGAGATAGGCTGACAGGTGTCGCGGAAGTTTACGCTCGCATCCCTCCGCGTCTTGGTCAGTATCTGGATTAAGGAGGCTGTGACTGGCGGTCATTCTGCTCCGGCTGATCCCGTGTAAGTGATTCTCGCCGCAAACAGGCTTTGAACGATGCAACGAGCAGGCAGGAAACACACCAGCATCCGTTTTTTTTTTTTTTTTTTTTTTTAGATTGGCTTGTTTACAGTGCATGCTCAGACGTAGCGAGGAGGAGGAGGAGGAGGAGGAGGATGCTTCAGTCTCCTGCGAGAACCGACACTGTCTGTCTCCTGCAACATTTTGCACCGATGTTATCATCCAGTCACAGCTAACGTGGCAGGGTTAGATGAATAGGTGGTTCCTTCAAATGAAAGAAATAGAGAATTGATGTAATCACGCAGGGGTTAAAACGAGCAGGTCTCTGACAGGTCCGTGATGCTGGGAGGGAAAACCAAAAACCGGGTCCTGGAGGCGCAGAGTGTGAGTCATCTTTTTGAATTAAGTAAAGCGATTGCCCCTCACTGAGCCGAAGCCAGTGGAAGTAAAGTCATGTTTTAGTCTCGGGAGCATTGTAAGGGAAAGAAACTTTAACCCCCCTCCCCCTAGGAATGCAGGCTGAAAATCTCAGTTTGGCTCACCATGCCATATTGTAGGTTGTTTGGGGTGTGCGCGTGTGTGTGTTTCATTGTTGACTTCGCACCTGTTGACAGCAGGGAGGACCATCTTGGAATGCAGGAGGAGAGCATTCACCCCACAAATTGAAATGAATTCCTCCGTTTTTAAATGCTCATGCTCCAACACTTATTCACACCGTGCACGATTACGCAGTCATACCCAGTCCTGAACTATCTTCATTTTGAACACCTCAGGTGAGAGTGTGACTCCTCGTGCATGTGTTTGACGGGTGCTGGAGAACGTGAGGGCATCTTCCCAGGCGGATGCAGCAGCTTCCTCTGCAGCTTTGCGTCGATAGGCTGGGTGGTGATTGATGTGGCTCAGCAGGCAGGTGTCAAAAAGTGATAAATGATCAAATACTCTCCCTGAGAGGAGAATTTTAAAGCACCTACTTTCTAATATTTGGATGATACTTGCTTTACCTTCTGTCAGATGTTACTGCAAGGTTTTTTTTTGTTGTTTTTTTTAATGTAACATGAGATAAAGTACCTTTATTATTAGCTTAGAGTGAAACATTAGCTCCAATGTTATTTTTCATTTTCTGGGCACTCTGCTGGTAATTTTTTAGTGTCATCTTGACCAATAGCAGCCTCTTTGGGGCAAAATACACATCTACCTTTTACCCGGCGTTAACTCATCCATAGAAATCATGTCTATGTCCAGGTCTGCAGACTGTTTCTACGAACATTTGTGAAGGAATAACTTGCTTTTAGTGATCAGTCAATTCTAGTATTTTACTGTGCAGTTTGTCAAGTTGTGAAATTGCCTCACTGCTAAATTTTTCTTTGTCATCTGTAAGATGTTTTCTGACAAAGTGGAAGCTGTGAGGAATGACAGTAACTCAACCACAAGGTGGGCAAACATTATGCAATCCTAGAGCGGGGTAAGCACATAATGCACAGAGATCTCAAACTCTCTGCATATAACCCTCAGATTTACCAAAAACTGGCCTTCAGAGAGCTTTGAATGGTTTCTGAGCCCGTAGAGTTGCCTCCAAGCCTTATATTGACAAGTGTAATGAAAAGAGTCGGATGCAGTAGCGTAGAGCATACCGACACTGCAGTGGAGATGTGTTTTGGAGTCTGGAATCACACCTGTCTGTCTGGCAACGCAATTAGCAAGTCTGGTTTGACAGTAACTAGGTGAATAGCACTTGTGTGACTGTATTGCATCAGAGTAAAAGCCAATTATGTTGGCATTCAGCCCCATTGTGGTAGTTCCGATGCTGAAAACCGGTGGATCAAGGCTTGTTCTACAACTTGGTTTTATCTTTCTTCTGTATCCTCTTATTTGAATCAATCTCAGAATTAGACAGGACATCCTCTTTCTAGTGCTTTGAGAGTCAATTCAGTGTCGGAAAACAGCAGATGTTTTCACTCAATCACTGAAATGAAATTTTCTTAAGTCTTTGGTTCTCGTACACTGACATATTCTAATGTGAAGCTTTATGTGGAGGGGTGTGCGTAAGACTGACATGACACTGTCATAAATATGACGTAACGCCTGTCACGAACATGAAGGAGTCTTCATGAATGTTTATGACTGCTGTCATGAAGTGTCACTTGGTAAATAATGACACATTTATTCCAAATTCACACTTTTAATGGATTTTTACAGAGCTTTGTTTTAAAAAGGTTGTCATTGTCCAAATAATGCAAAGTTTGCACTTTTAATTGACTTTTAATGCAACTTTGCATTAATAGTGTCATCATTTTCCGAATGACAATTCATGACAACAGTCATAGATATTCATGAAGACTCCTTCATGTTTTTGATGGTGTCATGTCAGTCTTATGCACACCCCTTCAAATAAAGTGTTACCAAACACTGTTCTAGAAAAGAAATATATTCAGATAAGAATTTAAAAGAATCTTTCAATTAAGACAGAGACCCACCAACACATAAATCATCAAAATAATTTACACCGTAGTCTAAGCTTTAACTTCTCAGACAAATAATTCTAAATTCATGGTTGCAGGAAATAATATTCTCTTCATAGTCACAGTTTGAGTCTGTAGATAAGTCAATTTACTCAAGGTGACATTGTGCACTAGACAAAGGAATAATGTCACATTGTGGGTCTTCCATGATGATGCAGTTAGATTGTAGTACATTTAATTCTTGATTATATCGGTAATGATTTTTGACAATCTCAAGCTGAATTGCTTAAGTCTTGATTCGAAACAAAAGAAATTCAAAGTTCTTCTCCTTTTCTGATAGAAATTGCTCAATGGAAAGACAAAGATAAAGAATCCAACCCTTAAATTGATTATTTTTAATTAGCCTTCCTTGATACAACTCAATATCTGTACAGTTTTTCACAGAGTAAAAGGTTCCTAGACTTTTGCCAGCTTCAACAGCAAATCAATCATGATGCATGATGCATTCACTGACTGGAAGAAAATTGGATTCTGGAGTGTTGCCTGTCATCTTTCACCAGGATCAAACTGGAAACCTCGTTTCAATCACAGATCTGTCTGGTGCATTCCTAATTGCAAAGTATTGATGGAGAGCTTTCCCAATAACTTAAATCACAATAGAGAACAAATCTGATATAATAAAAAAAAAAGCCACCCTCACACCTGACTCATTGTCAGCCTCACTCATTGTTGTACTCATCATCCAAATAATAATTTATCTGGAGTCAGTCTCAATCTCCTTCTAACTTGCTGTGAAAAAAGCCAACACAATGGAGAGGGTCTAAAACAAGCAGTTCATTTTGCGCTTGGCTGCATCTGCCCTTTTAGTGCTCCAGCAGGGCCTTGTTCTCAGTTTGTCCATCATCTGCCGGCTCTCTGAGGTGACAGATCACAGAGCCAAGTGCTCTGCACGATGGCGTTGCGTAAGATTTATTTGTGGGTTTTAATTGGGTACACCTGAGTTTATAAGTTTATTTTGTTTTGCATACAGAAGAAGCATTGAGAGTGACTAGTGCAAAAAAACAAAACCAAAAAAAACTCAGTTCCGCTCTCTAGGAGAGATGTAGTGGTTTGACCTATTTTTCCAGATTCTACCTGTCCCTTTAAGTGAGAGTGTCAGTTTGAAGGTGTTGCTTTTGTAGCTTGAAAGTATTACACTGGTGGACTTTCGTGTAGTGCCAATCAAAGTGCGAACCAAATGCCCGACCTTGTCTTTTTGTATTCTCTATCAGACACAGTGACTGGTTGAGCCAGAATATTACAGATGAAGTTGTGTGTGAAATATTAGAGTGCCATTGTGTGCAGTATCTGAGCTTCTGAAAAACACTCAAGCTGTTTACATTTTTGAAAATCTTACCAAACAAATTTGTGACAAATTAACACATTTCTCTTTGCTGCAGTTTTTTTTCTTTTTGCAAACCTAAAAATAAAGTTCGACACTAAACCTGGAACATATGGTGCTTCTCAACTGGTAAGATAATCAGTGGTGTAAAATTACTAACTGTAAAATTTTATTTTTAAAATCATCTGCGTATTCCAGGTTAGATTCCACATACTGCAGGTGAAAATGCATCATTTTTGGAGGAGTGGATTGATAAGTTAAAAGACAAGTACCATGATTTTTAAAGTTCCTGGATTTATTGTGGATATTTTTTAGATTCACAAAGGATCAAAATAATCCATACAGGCTTTCATACAAACCCACTGACGTCAGAATGAATGTTGCTTATTTGCAAGGAAAGAAACTAAGAATGAGAAAGATCTTGGCATAATTCCAGTCCATCTTTCCATCAGTAATTGCAATGGCCTAGTTTATGCATTGTTAAAAAGGGTTATTGTCTGGGTCGTTCCAAAACCTTAATGTTTTGTCCAGTTTTTATGTGTGCTTGGGAATGATGCACACATAAAATGCTTCAGTTCAAACTGTGCAAACTGTTGAAGTTTCCTTCTTCATTATTCCTTTCACTTTGAGCAATGAACCAGCACTGCTATACTCATGCTTAACGCGTGACCAATGTTTGCGTGTGAAACTAAAGTCAGATTCCATGTTTGAGCAGGAGCTTCTTAAAGAGACAGAGGCCAATTTGAAGGGGTCAGTTAGCAAAGTCAAATTTCTTTTAGGTTATGTTTCAAATATTCAGGATTTATATGACAATTGAAGGTAACATAGTTACTTGATTGTCCCGTAAAATGTGCCTGGAAAGTATATTATACACCCAGACATCATGACACTACTGGTTTTCAACAACTGTATTTACCGAAAATTAATTGCCTTGTCACCCCTGCCTTTCTAGAAAACTAATGTTTTCTTTAATTGTAAATTAAAAATCTAATGTTTTATATGCAGAACAATAGCTAACCAAATATATCTAAAATATGTGCATAAAAACAAAGCTGTAGGTGATGTTTTGGCCATTTTGGAAGTTTGTTGATTAAAACAACTTTGAAAACTGGGAAGAAAAGATGTACACATTCAACCATTTCTTATTATACAACAATATTTTTTTTTTTGTTTGAGTGACTTGCAATCTTCTCCTCTGCTTCAGCACTAATCACTCATCTACTCTGTTGTTGATAATGTGTGAAAGGCACATCATTTTTTATACTCCACCTGCATTATATGATTTTTTATCATGCAGCAGGGACAGTCCTATGGGTCAGTGTGCGGTCAACCATGTGCAGCTTAAAATACCCTGTAACCTCTCCTACCATGTACGTAATATCTATGTATAAAGTGCATGGACAACTGCAACCTTTAGTTCAGACATGACTGGAGCTCAGCCACCATCCTTTCACACCACGCACGATATAGAAGACCTAAATAAATGTCTTGCAGTCATACAGTAATGATGGTGCTGTCATGGCATATCCATCACTCCTTCCTTTAGATTTGACAAATCAAGACAGCACAGTCTCTGTTGGTGTTGGAGCATTGATTTGAAGGTGATAGGAGAGCAGGATCATGATCTTTTGAGAATGTTCATGCTGAGATTAGGTTGTAAATAGATTTTGATGCATAGGTCCTTCAGATTTGACAGCTAGGAGATTGATTCTTTTTAGGATAACTCAACTTTCTGTCACATGAATGTTGACGGTTACAACCTAATTCCTGAGCAAGACCATTTTTCATGTGCGGTCAGTAGTTTTGGATTGTTGTGGATGTAAGGAGTGATGGATTCTTGATTGAATCTCATGAGGCATCCAGGAAGCTGGATGAAGATAAATGCATAAGTGATAAAAAGTAAGAAATTGTCTTATAAACTGCAATTACTTATCAAACGTTTGTCACAGTGGCGCAGTTGGTTGTACCGCTGCTTTACAGAAGGAAGTTCCTGGGTTTGGATAGATAGATAGATAGATAGATAGATAGATAGATAGATAGATAGATAGATAGATAGATAGATAGATAGATAGATAG
>CAEFZY010013012.1:0-14134 GCA_903066815.1 Brachyrhaphis roseni
GCACAGAGACACAGAACTAGACATGAACTAAACACAGAGAACTCGAAAATAAACACAGAAAAACACGGATCATGACAGGAAAAGCTGCAGCCATCATTGCTGTATCTGTTACTGCTTGAATGCATCACAACTGAGTAATTATGACCTATTAAATATTGCATTTAAGCAAACCTCAGCATTGCGGTACTGCACACAGTGACGGATGCGATATTTTATTTGGTGCAGCTGGAATGTCTTAAAATTAATATTTAAATGTTATTAAAATGATTAACTGAATAATCCAGTGTTGTTCTCATCTGGGTTTTGATCTCTGTCATTGTTTGGAAGACGCATTCAGAGGAAATATTCAGTGGAGTTAAACACTGTGAGGCAGTGACAGACAGAAACATATGACAAACATTAAGTGGACATTCATGAGGAAGATGGAATGTCATATGCTGCACATTAGGCTCTAAGAGGCTAACATTTTAGAAATTAAAAAATATACATTTTAGTATTTAAGCTTTAATTTACAGAGATCTCAAAATACAGTCTTCTTCAGATAAACCTCAAATGAAAAAAAAATATTTCTAACCTACCATGTTTACCACATTTGGACTTGTTCTTTTAGGGACAATTTTATAACAGGGTTACTGAAGAACAGCAGAAGGAATGAGGAAATGTAGCATCTGAAAAACACAGGTAGAGAAACTGGGCCACAACCACAGATCTCCATTGTTCAAATCTGGGAAAACTCAAAGTGGAAAAACTTCCAGTGAATTTGCCCACAACTTCTTAATGACATGTTTATTCATTTGGAAACCATGTAGAAGAGTCAAAGGTCAGTTTTTGAAAAGCGAAATTAACTCTTGTGTTCATGACAGTTTTGTAACTTAATTTTCGAAAGCTTTCAGCTGCTTTATAAAATACTGAGTGGCGTCTTCACTCCATATACATTCATATATCCATCAGCTTTTCAGAATGATGCTCAAGTGACAATGAGCTGTCAAAAATATCTTATTTTGAACAGGAAGCCATCACACCGAAATGTAATTTTTGGTACAGAAATCCTGTCATGTAATCCTGGTCATTGATCAAGGTAATTTAACCACTGCGTGATTTCTGTCAGGAAGTCTCTCTCGGGTCCCACGAGAACGGTACGGAGGAATTTCATCAGCATAAAATCCAGAGGACGTGCATGAACCAGGAAGAGAACATGTGTTTGAAACATATCAACAGAGTAAGATAGTAAATTCATTAGATAGTAGTATCATCACAAGTAGAGGACAAGTCCAATAAAAATCACAAAACATTTCCCCTTTAA
Source organism: Brachyrhaphis roseni (assembly GCA_903066815.1). Taxonomy (NCBI): domain Eukaryota; kingdom Metazoa; phylum Chordata; class Actinopteri; order Cyprinodontiformes; family Poeciliidae; genus Brachyrhaphis; species Brachyrhaphis roseni. The sequence continues at coordinate 1,304 of CAEFZY010013012.1, forward strand.
AGCTGAAAGCCTGATGTGTATAGAAGATGTGTCACCGTCGGTTTTAGGCTGTGGTCTTACTTGCTCAAGAGGCGGGCCTGCGCCTCCTCAAACTCATTTCTGAGGAACAGATCGAGGGCAGCCATGCAGTCCTCCAGGGCCACAGACAGTTCGGACCGAGAGCACCTGCAGGACCAGACACATCCACATTAAACCTAGCTCACAGTTAAATGTTTTACAATATGTGTTATCTTACATAAAGCAGCAGAGCAGTTTATTTTTGATACAGTAACTTCACTGACATATCAAACATGTTAGTCTTGATAAAACAGTGATTTAAATCGGCATCTTATTGGACAAAAACAGCAACAATTCTTCTTTTTAGCAGGTTTTCTGTGTTCTCCCTTAAATCAGACAGTCACATCAGATCTGTGTGCTCTTCCTGTTGATTGCATTTTGCACAATACCAGTAACTGTGCTTAAGATAACAGAAACAGGAACAGAGGCTGCATGAGGCAGATAGATGAACCGACTCAATGAGTGTTGTTAACCATGTCACTGTTTGCATTGTGCTGCAAATTACAGAGGAAATCAGCAAAAATTAAAGCTCTTGAAAAGCTACCCCCCTTTTTTTTTTTTTTTTTAAGAAACAACACTTATGGTTTAGATTCAAACATGATCCTAGTCTGATACATACAAAGAAAGCTGGTCATATAATTTCATGAACCAAAATTTACTAATCTTCTGAAAAATTGGTAATTTTTTCAGAAGATTATGTTCCTCCAAATGAGAACAAGTTATAACTAATAATCATAGGCAATGTTTTCTGTTTATCAGCTTTATTGCAGCTGGTTTATTTCACACCAGACCAAGACTGCAAAGTCTCTGAGCCCATTTCAACATGGCTGAATCATATTAAACTTGACAGACATCATGTCAGCATGCACACATCTCCCAAGCTGGAATCCCTGTTGCACCTGTGGATGTATCATTGTTAATCAGCATTGTGCCTGTTCACAGATTGTGGACTGTTTGTTTGAGCTGCCTATAGCAGACACATATGCACATAGCAGCTGCAGTGGCAAAAGCATTTTTTTTTTTCCCACCAGGGGGCTTTTTGTGGGCTCTAGTGTCCCTTATTTGATAGTAGGGTGACAGGAAGGGGGTAAGGAGAGGGGGGAAGACATGCGGCAAATGTCGTCAGGAGTCAAACCTGCGACGGCCGAGTGGAGGACTCAAGACCTCCAAAATGTGGGTCGCGCTGTCCCCTATGCCACCACAGCACACCCTGGCAAAAGCATTTTAATAAATCAGGCCACTTGGAGTGCTCAGAGGCCTGGTGAGGGTGTGATGAAGTTGTATTCTTGGAATGTAACCAGCATGACCAGCCCATGCAGGACACACCTCATGGATAAGCCACTGGACCACCTTCCTCCATGCAGGATTGCTCCTAAAGGCACAATGAACCAGCAAAATTACAGACAGGAAGCTTCTGCTTGCCCAAAACTGTTCCACACTCCATAGGATTGCATTGCATATTTAATGAGACTTCACCAAGACCGTGCAAAGACCCCCCGCTTTATAATTGATTTCTAATGATATGGTGCAGCCTCAGTCAGTGGGGAAGGCAACATTCAGATCTACACAAACAGCTCCAGTCTCAATGACAAATCTAAAACAGAGCAGGAGCTGACCATGTGACAGACCCAAACAGTGGTGGCTAATAAATTTTTACATTCCTGTCTGCTGGACGCACAGAGGAACAATAAAGTCATGTTATGAAGGCACACTATGATGGAGGAGCACACACTGCTCTGTGCAGACTGAGCTAATGACATGCGGGTGACTGCCGCCTTCACAACAAGCCAAAAGCTCAATTTCTTAAAAACAAAACACACACACTGAGCTGCTCTAAAATAAAGACGCACACATACAAATCTTTATTTTATCATATCTATGCCTCAAAGTGTGGCAGGCAACAAAGCTGAAGTCATAGATTGTGTTGATGAAGCATTAATGATTGTATTGCAAGTACGTTATATTTTAAGGAACCATTTATTGTTTCTACAGGATGAATAACATAACCATTAAAAGTGTAGAAAAAAGAAAACAAACACTCATGTCACATGTCCTCCAACATGTGACCACAGACTTCACCAAGCCTGTCCAACCTGCACTTTCCCTCATGTCTACTCTGTGTAGCAACGTTTACACGTATTACTTTCATTCTTTATTTTAAATAAATCATACCGCTTAATACTTATAATTCTGTAAAAATGTATTATTTTTGTCTGATCTACAGGTGCAGATAAACCAAGCCTACTGTGACTCTGTGAGTTTCACCTCATTTAGCATTACATGCATTTAGTAAAGTTTGGTTTATCTGATTTAGATAAAGTGACTTACAAAACGTGATTACAGTAAGTCCAGTCTTTGAACTCATCAGCTAATGTGTGCTGACCTGAGCGCTTATTTTTCTGACTTTCAGTGTAACCTGATAGTTGTGAAGCTGTGACCTCTCGTGCTTGTTTGTTAATATAAAAGAAGAAGAAGATAAACAATGCATCCTTGGGTCTTCATGTTGTTTCTTAGATAATTTATTTCCACTGCTAAGATCTTCACACAGGATTTATGTGTAAACTAATGCAATTGTTAGAAAGAAGCACGGCTGCAAACAGAAACCACACAGGATCCAATACCCAAATCCTCTTCTCTGCACACAAGCTTTGTATATTCAAATTCATGATATGCAGGGTGTGCATATTAGTTACTAAAGCTCATTTATAGCTTTCAAAGTGTAAAAATATGCTTCTCAAAAACAACTTTGAAACAGTTTTAAAGTTTTTGTAAACAGACTTTGTAAACAGCACTGGCGCCCCTCAGGGTTGTGTTTTCTCCCCACTCCTCTTCTCTCTTTACACAAATGATGGCACCTGAACCTTTCTCTGGATCCGAGATGGTTCTCTCACATAGATACTGGCTGGAATAAGACCCAGAAGAAACTGCAGCTCTTACAGCAGCTCAAGAAGAACAACCTACCCAAGGAGCCGCTGGTCATCTTCTACACCATCATTCAGTCCATCCTGTGTTTGTCGATCACTGTGTGGTTTGGGTCACTCACAAAACAAGACAGGACCAGAGAATATGTCTGCACAGAAGGTCATCAGCGCTGACTTTTCCCTTCAGACAGAATTTGTACAGTCCTAGGGTCAGGAAAATGGCAACCAATATATCTGCATACCCCACACATTCTGGACACAGAGTCTCATTAGAGAGCACTGCTTGCAAAAACAAGCTGCCACTTAACACAAATGACAAAGATCGCAAAGTGCAATGCAGTACTTGAGTTTACTGATTTATCAGGAATAATTGTAATTGCTAAAAATGCTATATCTCATAAAATGACCAGAACTTAATGACAATAAAAAGTTGCTCACTATTTTAAACACTTCGAAGATGTAAAGAGCATGGATGCAGTCTGAACTTAATGTAAACTTATCTTTGCTTAAATGTGTGTAACATTGCAAGTTTATTTATACAATTCCCTTCCAATATAATAAGAACCTATTGTATGATGATCACAAAAAAAATCCTCTTTTGATCACAACAAAGTTCTCAACTAAAGATGTTGAATCAGTGGCAGCTGCTAAGTCTTCAGGTCAGTTTGTGTCTTTTCTAATTATTACCCCCATTTAATGTTCATGTGCTGCCAAACTTCAACCATTTTATAGCTCTTTAATTAACTGTTACAGATAAGTTTATCTCTCTTGGAAACCAAATATTTTTGATAAATTACAGCGGTAATAATCATTATTTTCATAACATTTGTATTATTTATGAATCCATGATCCCTTTGAGCAACTTCATTTATGAAATATATATTGTTAAATAATACCTTTACTGAAAAAAAATAATTTCCTTGCAGGACTACATGTTCTACTTTAAATTGCTGGTTGCACAAAGAGGTCAAAACTTCCCCCGTGTCGGTACAAATTCTCGCACAGTCGGTATGAAAAATGATTTAATTTGATAAAAGTCAGCAAAGAAAAGAGCAAAACGACAAAGGTACAAAATGACGAAGGGACAAAGTGACCAGTGACCTCAGCTAAACAGAACAGGAACAAGAAAGCACAATGCACAGCTACAATAATATGACTCAAAAAATTTATTAGTTATTTCACCTTAAAAAGCTCACATTTCCATGGGATTTCAATTCAACTGAATTCAATCCCATGTCATTAAATCCTCTTCAGTCAAATCCTTTTTTGTTTCAGGTTAGTCCAATTCAGTTAAATTCTGCTCAGTCCAGTTCAGCAAATTATTTATCCCAAAAAAAGATGAAACAATTCAGAATCCAGGATTTTAAGTAATTCTTTAGTTTTGTCAATTTTAATACCAAACTCTACCATTAAATAAAGCAACAAAGTTATTACCTGAAACAAGGCTGAGCCAGATGAGTAAAAAATCTGTAGATATAAATGTGTATTTTAATTTAAGTAAAGGGATTGTTTTAAGTGTTTATTCTAACTCCAAATCTCTTGTGAATCAACTACAAGATAAGGCTGACTATTTGCAAGATGATTGATAACTTATTTAGGTTATTTAAATAGTTTAAATGACTCCTCGTCTTCAGACCAGTAAGTCACTGTCACCTAAATCAGGACTAAAACCAACAAAACTGGAACTGCCTGGTTGGAAAACAACTTTCTGACACTTTCAGGCCTGAGGCCACAGCAAATGAAAAAAAGAAAAAAAAAAGAATCACCATTAAGTTAATGACGAGTACCTTTGAAACAAGGAAAGTGCTGCAGGCAGAAGGAGTTAAACGAACAAAAAGAATCAATTTGCTTCAGGATGTGCATACCACACATTGTCCCCATAATTCAATAAAGTTTCAAGTCAGCAATTCTGTTAATTTCTCCAGAGAGCAACTTGCACAATGCTTTTCATTATCAGGCAGATGCACACGTAAAACCATCACACCATGTGGTCGCACACACCAGTTTGCAATAACACCCACACACGCACGAACACACACACACACCCACGTAGCTCCACAGCAGTGACGAAGCATTACTTTGTCGACTCAGAGCTTTCGACCTTCTCATTCCAGCTGAAATAACAATTTCTGAAGCTTTTTTTAGGTAAAGAAAAAAAATTTAAAAAAAAGAGTGATCTCACCTATGTGCCTAAGCGTCATGGTTAAAAAGACATTTCCCCTCATGTCATGAAGTGGAGCATGCAACATGCAGCAGAAATCTTACCCATTTGACAGACTCTCTTCTTCTTGTGACATTTTCATCTGGCACAGTGTGTTAAAAGAAAGACAGAGATAGCAGACAACACACGGAAGATTTGCAGAAGTGAGCCTCGGGCCTTCACCGGGGGCAGCGCAGAGTAATAATGATCTGCGCTTCGTTCTGTGGCTGCAGAGTCTAGAGCAGAAGCAGCAGAAGAGAGGAGAGAGAGAAGAATGAATGAGAGAGGAGGGTAGGGAGAGAGCGAGGGAGGGAGGAAAAGGTCGGAGGCAGCAGCAACAGCAGCCCTTAATGAGATTGGCATGACCATCACACATGAGGAGGAAACACACGACCTGTCTGTGCTGCCCTAAACACACACAAACACACAAACAAAAAGCCGGGACCACCTCCCCTGGTCGCCAACCTCACTGCAGTCTCTGCTCTGATTGGTCAAAGCAAACTGAGGGGTGGGGTTTGAATGCCCATAGGTTTAGAGCCTGAGGGCTTTTATGCAAGACGGGGAAGAAAAGAGTTAGAGTTACATCATATAGTTCTATATAGTTCAGTGTGCTGCAGTGTCAGAGTGAAGACTGCAGCGCGTCCTGAAGCAGAGGCCACGGATGCAGCACAGCAGCTCCCACTGGTCATGAATGAAGAGCCGGCACTCTGCAGAGAGCAGAGCAGGAAGAGACTGACTTCATCTACCCTCACACGGCTGTTCTGCTCTCCTGCTTTGGTAAATAAAAATGTTCTGAATGACGAATGTTTGGTTTTCATACAGCCTGGATTCTGTCTGTGACAGGATTCAGGTTAATATAATATCCTGCTGCAGTCAGATTCACTAATATAATCTCTGAAAGAAAAGCTCTTCACTGCTAATGTGTTGTAAAGTTGGAGAAGTATTCTGAAAAGTGTGGCATGCTGGTGAAACTAACTCATCAAACCATTCTCTGCTGCAGTTACAGCTGCTCATTATTATTATTTTTTTACTAAAGAGCTCAAGCTCAGCCAGACTGAAATGACATCTCTTTTGAACAGACATTTGCAAATTTCTGCTCCCTGGGCTTTGACTAGGCCAAGGGTCTCCATCTCCAGTTCTCGAGGGCTACTGCCCTGCAACCTTGAGGTGCCTCCTTGCTTCAACACACCTGAACCAGGATGTGGTTGTTTGGAGTCAGAGCCAAACCATGGAGTCTTTGGCTCCGACTCCATGTTTAGTTGTTCTGTTGAACCTTTGCTCCAGCCTCAATTGTTTTGCAGCCTCTTGATAGATTTTCTAACAGAGCATTTAGCTCCATCCGTCTTCATATATATTCTGATCAGCTTCCCCATTTCTGCTGATCACAAAGCTACCAGCATATGCTAGTTTTTCCCACCATACAACATTTTGAATGCTGTTAAAAAAATAAAAATAAAAAACAACCTTCTTCCTCATGTTTGCTAAGCCCCACAAACTTTAAATATCATTTCTAATGGCTTTCTTTAACTATTGGCTTCTTTATTCTGTTTTTTGTAATCAAAACAATTTTTGCTGATTTATTTGCAGCAAACACTGCCTGAATTTCTGCAATCCAACCCAGATTTTTTTTTCATTCAGAGCGAAGCCCTACCCATTTGATGACGGGTCCATTGACCCCTGAGTGTCGCTGTTCTCTGGCAGCTGTAACCTGAAACACAGGAACAAAATTGAAGGTGTTCAGAGAAAAGCAGCAACTCTCGAGGGATAAAACCAGCTGAAAGCACAGCTATTGTTTGAGAATCACAAGCGTGAGAGCCAAAGAAACACATGCAGGGATAGATGCAGACACTCCCATAATGCAAAGGTATTCACAACGATATAATGAGACCTTTTTAGATTATATTTACTTGACATTTTGGGGTGAAAATGGCCAGATGTTTAGTTTATTAGTTTAGTTTTGATCCTCTGTAGGTTTCACAAACATATTTCAGAAGAATCAGAGGAAACTTACTTGAAGTCTGTGATGATGGGGTCCAGCTCTGGACCACTTAAAACGGACAACCTGGAATCAGAAAAAAGGATCAGCCGCATCGCCTCCGGAGCATCATCATTACGGGTTGCTTTTGAGAAGCAACGTTTTAATTTAGCAGTTCCACTCCTCATTGTGACTGTTTGAAACAAAACAAAAAAATGAATGAATGCGAACATACCGGCTCGGTGAGTCTGGGCTGTCAGGGATATCTTGTGCCTGTTCAGCGACTCTGTGAAGACAACGCAGAGAATGTAAGACATGAATTCCTGATGGAGCCAGAAGGAGGCGAGGAAGGAGATCTCAGGAATTAGGATTTACAAGATTGCTGGAGATAAATCAAATGCCTAAAAGGAAAGCTTCCTGGAAGACAACAAACCTTAAACATAATGGTTTTTTAAAAATAAAACATTCAGAAAAAGGGCAGCCACACAAATATGGAAACCTGTCTCATTTTATAAATCAACAAATATAACATGCAACCTGCCAATAATACGAAAGAAAATAGCAAAATATGAAATGACTATGCTATTGCTGAAAATTTCAATATCAATATCAGTTATTATCGCCTCCGTCTTTCTAATAATTTTCAGTTTTTTATCATTAAACGATTTGAGCACCACGCCGAGATTTAACATCTCAGACGCTAAAGAAATGGATCAGGTGGGGGTTTAAGGGCAATTACTGTCAATCCAACAGCAAACACATATTATCAATATGCACAGTGATTCTCTGACACTTTAAATGTAACATCCAACTCATAGTGCATATGAGTAGTCCTATTGCACAGTCTGACTCTGCAATTCAATATATTTAATTTATCATGCAGATCACCAACCAACCCAAGGTGCTGCACTTTGAAAAGGATCACAGGTTAAACTTAAAGAATGATTTGCTGAGAAGACATTATTCCAACAAACATAAGATAACATTTTTTTTTTTTATATCTATGTCATTCTCTCATTCCTTAAAATTTTCTTATAAATACATTTTTAAGAAATCAAATGTTAAAAATTTATTTTTAGAGATGCTTTTTCATGGTGCGTTTCTGTTGATATAACCAAAACATCTTTTTAATCAAATATTTCCAAATAAATAAATTGTTTTAGTTATGCAGATATAAGCAGCTAGTCAAAGTAATAGAACTTTTCATATATGCTACATACATTACACACATTAAATTATTATTTTTGTTGCCCAAACCCTAATTTATGAGGTAAAATGGCAACTTTATCGTTCAAAAAGTCTGTCAAGTAGAATATGAAATTTACATTACAATAGGGAGATTGCAGTTCGTGTGGTTTTATGTATTTAGATGTATAAAACCACTGACCGGGACAGCATTGTGTTCATTTGCACTCCTTTCCATTTGATCTACGTCAGCACTGCTGACTATAATCCCCATTTACCGCATCATGAAAGTAAAGCTGTCCAACAGGCTGCAGACTGGTTACCGCGACAGAAATGATAAAGACAAACATTTTCATCAACTTCCTTCTGTCTCAAATGATTTAAAGGTTTTAACCGTATTTACGAGTTCATGCTTAAACTCGTAAATACGTAAATGAGACTCAATCAGCAGGACAGGAGTTTATCAGAGTGATGCGTTCACAGCGGCTCGGTCTTATCTGCCGTGTGATAAACTAGATGATAAGACAAACACATGATGAGCGTCATAAAACCTCGTATGACAGGGACTGGTCCTGCACTGATTTCTGTCTCTCTACTCACTTTTTGCCGTCATCCTTCTTCACGCTTCGCCTCAAGCTGTTGATGAAACTCATCCCACTGGGTCCGGTGGGACAGCTGAAGAACAGAGCAGCTTTTTACACAGTGGACATGGAGGGACACACACACTCTCACACACACACACACCGGCGGACCGGACCGGACAGGACAGGGGCCGCCTCACTGTCACCTCACACGGACACGAGTGGCGGAGAACAGCCGCTGAGGCTCTTCCTGCTTTCTGACGTGGTAAAAAGGTGTGTTGCTCTCGTCACCATAATAATGACTTTTGTATATGCACAGGAATGTGGCTCCATGGTCCTAAAGCCCTCTAACTTACAACACCTGTTAATGACAGACGATTAAAATACAAAGAAACTGCTTATCATAGCTAAATTCTTAATTTAAGCATTAAAATGAAAAGAAAATCCCAAACACATATGGATATATTTGAACGCATTTATAATAATATTAATAATATCACATATTTTCTAGACATTAAAGATCTGGAACCGATTACAATGATGTAAAAGTAATAAAAAGAGCAGAAATAGACGTCTTATTAACACTTTATAATTTATGAAATTATCTTATTTGCTACAACTTTCCAACACTGCCAATATATTCAAAATAGAAAAGTAGACTGTGCAAATAGTTTATTAAATTGTCTTATTTGCTACAGAGCTACTAGCGGTTTTGATGGTGTCAGAATATTCAAATTTAAAAGGTAGACAATGAGTCCAGTAGATAAAGTTTATTTCACTATGGATCGTATTGAAGGTCTTTTCTGATCATCTGAGGGTGTCAGTTTGAGTCAGGTGGTTGAAATTTGGACAGAATTGCATTTTTTAGTAGGATACTAATCCAAAAAAACACATCAAAGGTGATTTTGCATGGACCTAATTCGAAATGTATAAACTGAGCTTAAAATGGAACATTTAAATGAACCGATATATACAGTATCTAAGCCTCCATGTATAATTTTGACTCTGAGTGGGTTAGAGTAAATCTCTTTAGTTGGTTGTGGTGTGATCACACCAACAAGCCAAAATTAACAAGACATCCAGACTGAGTCCAAGTAAACATCTCACTGAAATTGGATATTTTCTCTGCATGGAGTCGCTGTAAGTGAGGAAAAACAACAACAACAACAACAAAAAGCACACAAACTGCAAAACTACACATTTTAATATTTATTCAGTTTCAATTAAATGTGTTACAATTTTGTTTCTGGTTAAGCCTCCCGATAATGATCTTTCTTACAAGTTAGAAAATACAAAATAAAATACAATAAGTTTGAGATTTAAAAAGACTTTAAGAGTAAGTCTACAAGCATGAGTGGTTCTGGGTTTGTCTGTACAAAGGACAGTAAGATGGCCTTCATAAAAATAAAATAAAAAAGGAAACAAACTATTAACACTGGCATAACAGACTCAGGAAACAGACATGCAAATCTTCTATATACAATAAACTTCAACACAATGCTGCACTTTTTAAAAAGTGCTGATTTTAATCACAGATAGTAGTTGGGTTAAACATAAACAGGACTCGTGGTAAAAGTCATAACAGAAGCGATCCATAATGCTGCGGTTTATTTGATCAAGTGATTTAAAAAGAAATGGAGGCAGTCTGTTTTTCAGCCAAATCTTCCCTTATGAGAATCCAGCTTTTACATGTGACAAGTACCTCTACTGGGAGAAAACACCAGATTATTTAAAAAAAAAAAAAAAAAGCTCAGGCAGCTGTTAGTGCGGTTGTGATAAGGCATGAAGATGGAGTAAAATGTGAGGATTTTACTCCACCAGCTGTAGCTCACCAGCTCATCACAGCACGAGCCGATGAGCTAAATCTTCACAGAGATGCAACACAACATTGACTCAGAGAAAGATCTGCTGAAAACATAAAGGAAGTCTGTTGAGATGCAACGACTGATGGACATAAAGGACAGAAATCTCCTGAAAGACATCTGGGAACACCAAGAGAATGAGCACCAACCACAGCAACGCTTTGAAATCTGATCAAATGAGAGATTTATCTAAACAAAATTTAAACAATTTTTCTTTTAGAGAGAATACGTTTATACTTTCCCTTAGGTAGATCAGCTTCACTGAGAAAATCTAAACGACACCAACATAAACCCAGAAATGACGAAATGTTTCAAATTTAAATGTTAGCATCCAAACTTTCTGGTTGTGTCAAAAATTAAAGGGGAAAAAAAAATAATCAGCTTTGCCACACTTATGAAATGTTCCTACCATTTATAAAACTGAGTAATCAGGTAAGAATAGATTACATTTATATCAAAAATTATTCTTTTAATATTCAGCAACCCTAAATGTAGTGTCCCAAAGATTTAATGCCATTGCCAAGGAAGTAGTTTTATCCCTAATCTTCAAACATGTCAAACATAAAAGAAGAGAAATGAGTGAAAACATGAAAAATACCATCTCCTGCAGAAGGCTGATATAATGGACTTTTTTGTTTTTCTTCTTTTCTTTACATGCAGTTTCACAGGATTTCAGGGAATACATGTACAAAAGTTCATTTGTAGGGGGAAAAAACTGATCAGATCTCCAGGGCAATACATGATCGCTCAGCTTAAAAGAGCTACTTAAAATAGACGCTACATTTTGTTACACAAAACCTCAAATTTTCACAGCCAAATGTGGTTTTTGCAGGATGATTGAAGAGCACAGAGAAAAGTCGGGGATTTCTGGGTACTATAGTACACAAATGCTAAACCCCTTAGAAAAGAAAAAAGTGGAGTAGTGTTGTTAGTGGCAGAAAACGGACCGTCTCAGGCTGGTTCTGAGTGCATGTTAAAATAAGTTAGATTCTGCAGGCTTAAAGGGGAGTTTGAAGCCATCTTGGTTCCTTTTCCTCCTCCGTGTCTCTTAACTCTTGCATCTTCTCCTTCAGTCAAACCCGTGCAGACCAGCAGAATGGAGAAGCGTTTTACTGCGGTGTGAGAACAGTGAGCAGGTCGAAGGGGGCAGAGGGGCGCTGAATGTTTCTGGGAACAGTTTGAAGTCTCTGCAGGAGCTGCTGCATCAGATCTGTGCACGTCCCCCGTGTTGCTTTGGTGCTTTTCGGGCCGGGTCAGGCTGTGCGGCGCCAGCCCGGCTGAGGGGAGCCGCCTCCTCAGGAGAGCTCAGACTTGCTTAGAGCGATGGCGAGCTCCAGGTCTTCTTGCTCCTGCTGGGTGAGCCTTGCTAGCCGTTCCTTTTCCTCTCGCTCGCTCTCGCGCTTTGCCCACTCTATCATGTCTTCCTCGGTTGGATACTGCACCCATGAAACAGAGTAAGAACAAACACAGAGGACACATTGGGTGGAGAATCTTTCTCAAAGTGGACATTTTGACTCGTCAAACCAAAATGTCCATTTTCTCAAAGGTCACGCTTCTCTTTCACTGATAAACAACTATTATGACCATCACAAGCACAAAAACGACAGCTGCCAAAGAAATACACTTTTCATGGGAAAAAAAAGAAACATCCACAAGTGACATCCTCTTGGGCGTTTTGTCATCGTGGATTTCACAGAGACATGTGATCGGGATAAAAATCAACGGGCTGAAATGTGGGTAAAAAGCATGCAAGCTGGGATTTCCACTGAGTCAGATGATCAACATCACACCCACTTTACAGATCCACAACAGAAACTGGACAGGAGCTTTTATTAATTTTTTTTTTGCTTGTTTCCAGGCATGCAAAGAAAAATAACCAATCTGGTCACCAGCACACAGCAGCCATGATCAGGACCACAACATAAAGACAGCATGCATGATGAGGAGGGGTGGAAACGTGAAATGGAGACAGGAGAGATCATGCAGGCTTCACAAAGTCTTCACATCCGATTGATCAATAATATTTAAAGGGTGCTGGGTGCAGGCTAAA
>CAEFZY010013021.1:0-20321 GCA_903066815.1 Brachyrhaphis roseni
ACTTGCGTCTTCCTCTACACATATATTCCACCTGTCTCACTCTTACCTTTTCTGCTCGAGCGCCCCTGGTGGCCGTTAGAAAAAAATGCACAAGTAAGCCGCATCATTGTATAAGCCGCAGGGCTGAAAGCGTGTGACAAAAGTCGCAGCTTATAGTCCGGAAATTGAGACATGAGACAATGTTTTTCAAAATTTGTGAAAAGTTGCTGCCAACTCTTCTTTGTTCATTTCTTTTTAATGGTCTCTGCAGACTCTGAGAAGAAGTTGTTGTACTTGTTCAAATAGAGTTTTGATGCTTGGGGCAATTTTAGGTTCAAGAATACTGTGTGTCAGATTCTGAGGATGACTTTCAACCTTTCAATGCCTTACGAAATAGTCATTTAAAGTGAGCAAGACTGCTTCCCACCATTCATTTTAATACAATAATCACTATTCATGGCCTCCATAATGTCACTTTTGTCTTATTGTTTTAAAAAATAGATACATTTGTTTAAGCCTAGATAAAAAACAAAATCATGAACAGTTTCCTCACATCTAGTTAAAAAAAGTGTTTACACGTGCTGGAAAGAAATGTGAAAATATCACTTCTCTAAATGTTAAAGCTTATCAAACATTTAGGGCTTTTCCATAATGGGCATAGTTGTTATCAACCCAAGTAAAATGGATCTTTTAGTACAGCGAAGGAAAAAATTCCACTTCACAGCTGTTTGAGAGATAAGCACCTGCAGCACCACACAAAGCAGCTTATTTCGTTACAGCTCCCCCAGAACAACATATTGATGCTGGTCTGCACTGTGGTAAATAAAATAGCAGAATCTGGAAAAAAAGAAGGAATTTCTGTCCAGTGAAAAAGCACTTACATGGATTTAGCTTTAAGGGTGTAAAAAGTATTGCACGTGTCACAAATAGGCCAGTTTAAATGTTTAGGCATTATTTTGTGCACTGAGCATGGGTTTATTAATAATTTTAATATTAAACACATTATTTACTAAAATGAAGACGTTTGTGCAATAAAGTGCAATAAAATGTTATTAGATTTATGTTTATAGCTGCAATTCACAACAAATGTCCTCAAAGAAACTTACAAGACAAATAGGTTCAATTCATTCCTCCTTCAGCTTCCTCTGTGTCCCTTTGGCTTCTGAACTTTGATGAAACTGAGATCAGAAATTCTCAAAGCGAGGCCGACAACAGCGGACTTATGCCGACTTTCAATCGAGTCTGGTTCAAAAAAATATTTCACATTCCAAAAACTTGACTTGCAATTTGTCATAGTCTTTCGATCTATGCTTCCCACCAAATAAAAACAATTTGATATATTTTAATAGAAGCTCATTCAAACAATACATTTTAGACATTTAAATTCCAGTGCCATTTGCACCAAACAGTTATTGAGACAGAAAACAGTTTGAAATGACAAACTTTCCACTAAAAGGAAACATTAAATATTTGAAATGTCTTTTTCCTATGAAGCATTTATTTAAACCATTAACAGTAATGGACTTGGACTATCTTTATGTTAAACAGAGGGACTTAGAAATGAATTCCTGCCTATAAGAGTAAAACTATAAAACATCATCCAATTATTGAACTCTTTTACATTCATGAATCAGCTGGCCTGCCTTGTGCTTTAAGTATCTATATTACACTTGATCACAAATCAAAGCTAAAGATGATCAAATTCAATTCACCAACAACAGTGAAAAAATCCTTTAATTTAGCAGAAGCTGTGAATTAATCACCCTCTGAGTGTAGTGTATAGTTATGATCAGTGAACTAAACAGCGTCAAAAACTGTTTTAATTTATTGTTTGATTGACCTCAGAGAACTTTAATATAATAAAAGCATGTTTTCCTTGTGATCATGGGGGGAGGTCTAGAACTTGAATTGATTCTTTTACATGTTAATTTTAAGAGAAAATGGGACAAACTTAAAGAAAGGGCACTGCTTTGTACTTGTCTTTGTCTTTTTTCCCACCCAAGTTGGTGTCTGTTTGGATTCTTTCTCATTTTCTCTATTGACCCAAGTTTACCCCCTTCTTCTTTCTTTTTTTTTTTTTTTACAATGTTCAGAACAAAGAGTGAGCAGAGGCTGTGGCTCATTCATTCCTTGTCATTGCATCCTTGTTTTACCACAACAGAGGCAGAGTACCTACAGAGAAGCTGATTGATTCACAGAGGCACAAACACAGCCAATTACTCTTTAATGTCACTGAGTGAGAGTAAATTCAGCCGGCAGGACTTTCCAACTCCAATGAGTGCCACTGCCCCCATCATCGCAGGATGAATAAGGACAGCTGAGCGTTCTCCGAACAGCTCCTGATCAATAGGTTACCTTTGCAGTATGTTACTTGGTGCACAGGGAACATTAAAGCTAATGATTTGGCACTAAAGCAAACTGTGGTATGAAATGAGTAAAAGTGTTCACACATTACAGATGTGTGTGCTCAGGTTTCTGTGACTCCTGGTTTTGTCGTGTGACCACACTCGGCGAGGAAACGTGAACACAAACTGTCAGTTTTTGAGGATTAGCCGTTACATGAGGGCAGGTGCTGCACTCCGGGTGGAGACGCTTCATGTTTCCTGGAGCTTATCTGAAAAAGCCAGGACAGAAATGCACACCACACACACACGAGGGCTTTTACTCAGACACACCTTCATCCCTACTGTGGAAACTCTGCGGGCAGCTGCTGGCCTTGATTGGCTCATTTCTAACCTCAGAGGATGCGACTCCTGCAGGTTTGGGCCCCCAGTGATTTTTCGGTATATTCGTCTGTTTTTTTTTTTATTTATTATTATTAAACCAACATTCCCTCAGACAGTCACTCTGACTGTCTGATAGCCTCGGTTCTGATCTGTGCTGCCCAGACGTCGAGCTCATATCAGCTCATCTGCCATCCACTATCAGCAGCATGAGCAAACATCATTGATAAAATCCTGCATAAATGACTTTCTAGTTCATGCCTCCCAGCTGTGTGGACCTTGTAAATAATCTTTTGTCATGAGAGTATTACAGTAAGTCTTTGGACATGAAGCACAATCATGTTATGTTTACATAAAACTAGTCGCCGTACCTTTAAAGGCACCTTTTCCAGGCACATGGTGCTATTTCATAACACAGGCAAGAAACTCAACTTCAGTTGTTATAGAAATGCCACTGATATTGAATATGACTTTAAAGGAATTTGAGTTCCCAATTCAACGAATTGCCTCTTTAAAAACATTTGCCTTCAGAAAGTCATGACAACATCACTCCTCCATTAACCTTTTAATGATGTTTTTACCAGCATTGCACTGAGAAGTAGCTCCTATAATGAGTTCAGCAGAGGCACAGCTCCACCAGGTGTTTGCTAATTGCTGCTGGCTAATCTGAAGGAGCTGAGTGGGGGAGGGGTGCTCTGTGAGGTGGAAGGTCAGAAATTGCAGCTATGACTTGAAGGCAGAGCTACGTCCACTCAGGCTTTTTGCAAAACTCAATGGTTGCCATGGAGACTAAGGGATTTTTTTCAAACATGCATGAAAAAATCAAGGCAGCACTGCAGGTGTGTTTTTGATGAGGTGGTAACATTATAACATGATGTAAAGCTAAAAAAAGTTGATTTTACCTAATGCTGGCCCTTTAAGACAAAACTCTTAACATGCTAGGAGTCGTGAGGAGGATTTTTAGTGACCACACAACTTTATACAAGCAGGGAATCATTGTGAATTGTTTGTTTTATTTAATCAGAAATTACCTATTAACGGTCAACCATAATGTCAGGAAGGTATTAAGGGTTGGCTTAAAATTATGTGAAAATCTGGACTTTTTTTTAACTGGACGGATGGATGGAATGGATGGATGATTATTTCATACATTTATACAAATCCCTATAGTGTTGAGAAAATAACGGACGTACACGGAAGATTAAATCTTCAAAAGAGCGCTGCATGCCTTAGGATATTGAGAATTATGCAGTTCCTTTGCTATCTGTTTAAACTCTGACAAGTTTTATGTCCAGAAACACATCAACCAGAAATTTGATCATAAAATTTAGATTGCTTTATGGACAGCAAAGGTTTTCCTTTCTTTGAGGCTGACAGCAAGACTCACGCAAATTTAAAAATTGGTGAATAATTGCACTGGGAGACATAATTCTTTGCAAGCTCACATCTATCAACTGTTCACTGCAATAACATGTCAGAAGATATTTGATTTAATTTGATCTAAATTACATCTATAAAGAAAAATCCTGCCTTTTAAGGGTTTGATATAAAATAATACCACAAGCTCTTCAGCTGTCTGCCTGGTAAAATTGTATTTTCATGATATTTGTATTGCAGATACATTTACCTTAATAACAGCCCAAAAATTATGCATTTTTGTAAGCATAATTTCAGGGGGCATGTAACAAAGCGTTTACCATGAACATAAGCATGACATTTTTTAAAACGATGTGTCAAAAATGTTTTTCTGGTTTAAATGACTTTTCTTGATCTAGCAAATTGTCTGTACAAACATTTAGACTGGTTACTTCCTCATGTACCCTCCAGGATCTGGGGGGAAAAAAAGTGAACACATCAGCCAAGATAAGCAGCTCCAGTAGCAGCGAGTGCATTGCCATTAGCACCAAAGTCACTGCAGATTATCAGTAAGTGGTAAAAGCGAGGAGGGAAGAGATAGAGCAGAAAGAATAAAAGAGACAAAATCTGTTGTGGTTCCAAGCATTGACTGACTGGAGATCTGGGATATCATAAAATGCCTCCTGAGCCTGTTAGCTAGGGTGACACATCAGAGACTCTGTTCCTGATCCCAAAGAGTTTCGCTCCTTGGAGCTAAATGAAAGCAAACTGATCAAACAGAAAAAGGTTTGATGTGTCAGACTCAACTGCTCTAATCTATCCACCAAGGGGGAGACGCTGGACTTCTGGCAAAATCAAACTGCAAAAGAATGACTTTCTTAAGTTGGTGAATGAAAAGAAAGAGTGCAGGGCTTCGCAATTATTAACTATATAAAAACTTCAAAAGCATTCTGTATGATTTTTGATGATGTGTTGGTATCAAAAAGGCTTTGCCCCTTTTCTTCAGTTTTTGCAGCTTTGTCACATTTAATGTTTCAACTGATCAAACAACTGTTACTAATGGATAAAGATAACCGGAATAATTACACAAAACACTGTTCATATGATAATTTTATTCACTAAGTGAAGAAATGTTGTTCAAACCAACCTCACATTATTTGAAAAATGTATTGTCTCCTAAACCTAATCACTAGTTGTGTCATCTGTTGCAGAAACACCAAACATCAAGAATTTGAGACAACTGATGATGAGTCTTTTCAAGCACAACAAAGAGGAATTTTAGCAAATTACCTTTCAAAAATGTTGCAATTCAACCATATTGAAGGATTTTAGGGTTAGGATTATGAACATTTACTGTCAAGTACAGATGTTGAATATTATGTTGAGAAAATAATGCTGAAATAGTGCTAGGAATTCAACAACTTACAGAAAAACAGCAAAAAAAAAGTAATCAACAGTGATAACGGTAGACTTTAAAATTCATTATAAAAAATTAATAGCACATAGTTTCATCGTTATTTTACCAGGAGTTTGCAATAAAGTTAATTTGCATTATAGTGGACCCTGGCCTATCTGCAGTTCAGTATCTTCAGAAAATTCACCTATTCATGAATTTTTCCATTCAGCATATCTAAAATATGTAAAAAATAAATAAATAAATAAAAAATGCATCTTTTTCAGTAGAAATGCCAAAGCCCAATGCTACTTGACAAGCTATTGGATGCAGTTTGTAAAGCAGACCATCCTTGAGACCCATTCGTTTTTCTGCAGGTCAATTGGCTGTATTAACCTTACAATGAAGAGTGTAAATGGTAGCTGTAAGGCTGAGATGGTTAGTTTGAACTATTAATGTAAGCATTGAGAAGAATTCTGGTGTCAAATATTTCAGCTATTAACCAGGCTACTGTACTTTTTAATAGCTTCTGTTTTCCTTTTAACAGAAAACCGGTCATTTGAACTGGTTATGTACATGTTTGAATGCCACTGTAATCCACCTCTTTTGGAGATTAACTCAGCTGAGATCAACATATGTATGCTACAAGGAAGCCTTATTCAGCTACAACTATGTATCTTTATATATTAATATGTGAAAATCCTGTGTGTATCAAAAATAAAAGAAATGTAGTTTTATATCACAGAAATTGGCCTCTGTCACTTTAAGAAGGCCCCCCTACAGAATGCTGTTTACAACCATTCTTAGCAGCACTGAATTGAAAAGTAGTTTGTATGATAAGCTCAGCAGACACACAGTTCCACTAAATGTTTGGTGTCTCCTGCTGAAGCTAGTCTGGAGGAGCTTTGTGGCGGAGGCTCTGTGGGTGGAGACTGGAGCTCCAAGGTGGAGATTTAAGGAAATAGACGGTGCATTGTGTAAGAAAAAGCTTAGGCATCCCCGAAAGTCTCCCAAAGAAGATTCAAAGGTTCCTGAAAGATGCATGAAAGAATCTAAACAACATTCCGGGTATGTTTTTGATGATGGACTGACATAGCATGATAAAAAGCTAAAACAGTCAATGTTGCATCATCCCCCCTTCAAAGATTCATAATGTGAAGACAAACATTTGAGAAACATCTCAGGGCAAAATAATCATTTCTCACAAATAATTATTCTTTGAATTCTTTTAAATTTGTGATGCTTCTGGAGCAAAAATAAAATCTTACCTTAAATGACTTTAAACTGAGTAAAATCTAATTATGTTTAATCAAACTAAATAGATGAACCAAAACACAGAGCAGCTTAATTGGTGGGAAATCTGCTTTCATGTATAAATGAAGAACAGGCCTGAGATTAGCTAATATAGATAATAATGCACACACAGTGACCCTTAGAGGTTTTTAATAGTAGGATAATTCTCCATAGCAACCCTTGGATGATAATTGTAATACAGATGAGCTCCAAATCTGCATATGAGAAAATACTTGACTTAAGCATCTGCATAAGTGCGCTGACATTTCATTAATGTATTAAACAACAAACAATTCCAGATTGCACAGCAGTCATACTGGCTTTAATTTGATCCATGAAAAAGTGAGGCAGAGCTCAGACTGGGTGCTTGAGAGGCTGCAGAGTGGGAGATCATTTGGGTTTACTCAAGACAAAAACACTCAGAGCTGAAGATATATGAAGGGGAAAGAAAATTGTCAATGCCTTGGTGAAGGTTGAGTCAGAAGGGCGTCCATGCTGGGATTTCAAAACATAAGCCTGTGGGATGAAAACCATGTGGGAACAGGTTACTACTGACTCCGGAAATGGGGAATCATGCTTGTTTGTCTTTTGCTGATGCAACATTTTCCATAACAGGACTATATCTGTCTTATTATTGTGCTTCATTTCTGAGCAATACTTCTCTACTCTGTGTGTCAACAGCACAATCCTGTTTTTTTTCCGTTTTTTTTCCTGGGACAATTAACAAGCTGACAGCAAAACAACAGCAGCACTGCTATAATGTCTCTGCAGAGACAATTGGGAGGATACAGTAGATCTGCTGGGAGTCTAAGAATAATACTGACAGCATAAACAAGAGCTGATACAGACAATAAGCCTGAGTGAACAAAAGCCATGAGACTTTTTATCAATAAAATATTGGACTCTTTAATTATAAGTTATAATACATCCTGACATGCTGCAGATAAGAAGATATGCTGAAATATGGGTCTTAATCATTTAGAACAGAGAATCAAACAAATCAAAATACCAGGTGGGTAAACACTTTTATAGTTGTTCAAAAGAATCTGAATAATTTGTAGCTTTTTATGTGCATTTTATGAAATTTGACTTTGGTTTCATGAATTGAATATAAATATAAAAATATAGAAACTTTAGAAGAGATCAATAAATTAAAAAAGAAAACTGACTATTTTTACATGTATAACCAATATTCATTATTATTTTTTTTTAAATAGTGTAGATATGATTATTTTGTTTTACAGCAGTTTCACTGCATGGGGGAAGGAAGAAACTCTGGATAACTGCTGCTGCCGCTAGTCTGCAGGAGTCTTCTGTGGAGGAGGGGGTTCACTCCACGTATGTTTTTGATGACAAAATGACTTTTTAACATGATATATAGTTCAAAAAAGTCAACTTTACATCATACCTCCTCCTTAAACTTTCATACTCTGAACTGAAAAATTATTTTTGCAACCTACATTCTAATACATCAAACTATAACAAATGGCGGTGAATCAAAAGTGAAATGAGACTTCAAAGATGTGACAGTACTTGATGTTTCACAAACGATGCTTCATTTCATCATATTAAGACCCACATGTGACACATTTTTAGATACACTGTCATATCTTGCAAGTGAAAGAGTAAGAGCAGCTTAAACTGTGTCATTAGGTGAATTTTTTTTACTGATCATTAACACACAAATACATAAGCAGTGTTTTAATCAGGCATTCAAATGTGTTGCAAAACTGCAGGGAGCATGAGTGCAAATGAATTGTAGTAGTTACACATATAACACACCAACAAAAGAGAAACTCTTACTACAGGGATAGAGAGGCATTTTAAACCAAACTGAATGTGTCTTAATATTTGAGGTAAGTATTTGAGAAGAGTCCCATAAACACATCTTTAAATGTGATAGCATGTGTCCAATGGAGCAACGGCAAATTCATAATCATTCAATGTGAACTTTTAATCAATGTAATAAAAAATAATCCCAGCATCTGTTGGTCAAATGAATTTGGAAAACATTAAAGCAGAGAATTAAAGTATGCCTCTTTGTCAGCTGTTTTGTTTTCCCTCCTTCTGTATTCTTCAATAGAAATATGTTTCCCATGCATAAGTTTTGTGGAGGTGACAGATATTAAGGTCAGAATAACAACTTAAGGTAGAAATTTGATGATTTACCAGATATATTTTGTGTTCTCTTCTGGTCAGAGTTTGATGATGCGCAAGAAACAATGAAATTATTATAATAATTATTACCAAATGATTATGCCTCACATATCCAACAATACAAGTTCACAAAACTCATGCATCTACAATGTTGATGAGTTTCCAAAGCAAAGAAAAGACATAGAAGCTCAGGATCCAGCACATATCCAGAAAGATGTCTGACCATATGCAGCAATGCATCTTTTATGGAATAAACAAACACTCTCCTTGGTGGCCAAGCAATTGAAAAACAAATCTTCATTAGTATGTGGCTATGTTTGCATTTACATGTCTGTGCATATTCTGCCTATGTGGGCACATTCCTGCTTTCTCAGAGATTAGGCAGATGGCTTTGAATATTAAGACTGTAACCAAATTCACTGGCTGGCTGCAGAAATTAAGCCTGCATCATATATATGCAGTAGCAGACTGACCCAATATGTTGCAAACAACGTGCCCAGGAAAAGCTTGCATTTGATTTATATATAAGTTCTGTTCTTTTCAGATAAAAAAAAAAAAAGTTATGCCTCTGTTGCACTACTGCATATCTACTTTGCATTTAAATGCTATTTTAATAACTTTTACACAAATGTAAGTTTACCTCTTCCAAGATGTAAATACAAACAGTTCCTAATGTCATTCCCAACTGAGAAAGTTTAGTAGAGTTAAAATTGGCAGTTTATCTGTTTCCAGTTATTATAGTAATTGATTTCAGGGCTTGTTCAGTTTGGTTTAAAATATGAAGAAAAAATATTTCAGAACTCAATAATCCAAGAGTTAGACAAATGATGCACTGAAAATAATAAGATGTAGATAAACAAATTCATGTGATCTGAACTTTGAGGGAAAACCAAAGAGAAAACACCTTTACAGAAAAATCTCCATAAAAGCTGAAGATCTGAGCTGGAGACTGTTCTGCTGTTAGGTGACAGTGGTAACAGCAACACTGCTGTACCACCTGCATCCTTAACAGCTCATCCCAGCTATTAAATTAAAAACATAGACAAAATGGCACCATGAGGTGACTGAGAGCAATTATCACATTCAAACTGGGATTTAACACTGCTCCAAAGCAGCTTTCTGATTACAAGTAAATAATGCCATAAGATGCATAATAAAACATTTATGAGGATGTTATGATGACATTTAATGATAGTAAAAGCAGAGCTGATCCTCCTGTTAATAATACACACAAGCAATTAATTGACCTTCATCAAGAACTGCATATATCACCGACATCCCATCAGCCTTTGAGGTTTTGTTTATAACTCAAAACAGAGATGACTACCTCACCATTAAGGAGGCTAAGACTTTATCGCTGTTATCACACAGCTATCCTAAGCCACTTTCACTTGCATGTGAGGGAAAAGCTCTAAAAACGATCAACATTACAAACAGAATAGAAAAAGAAAATGTCTGAGCCGGCTGTAGGGCACAAACCCCAAACATGGATAAAGTCCATGTAGCTGAAACTGAGGCTCCCTGATTTTAAACTGTTGATCTAGCAATCAGAGTTTCTCAGCTCTCATTTTTGGCATGGGACTGATTTGGACTGGAGTCCAACTCTAGGTTAATGTCTGATGCAATTCAAAGATGTGAAAGAAGGCTATAGGGCTCATAGCTACTAGGCTCATAGAAAGCTCAGTGGATCCAGATTGTTGTGGCTGTGATCCAAAGACAATTGCACCAAGCACTGAGCAAATCCTTCAATCCACAGACTCATGCTCTGAAGCTTCTTAATCAAATAAAGCCATTGGCTTCATCACAAGTAATCTAAGCCTGCAGCCTCCATAGGCTGGGGATTTTACACAGCCAACAATCTCCACACAGGAATGATCACAGACTTTCTTCCACAGAAGAAATATTGCAAATTAGCGAAAGTCAGTTTTTAAAATTCTGATTATTTTATTTATTTATTTTTTTCAAAAGAGAAACTTATGCTAGAGCTAAGTGTAATTGACCGGAATATTTCAAACATGTCGACCTACTGAAAACAAATCACGTAAAGTCTCTAAAAAGTCTAAAGGTTTCCTGCTAAGCCACAGCAACCCAACAGAAGGTATGGATGGTGCTGTGAACAAATATTTAGCCCTAACACATTTCTTTCTGTTTTTGGTAAAGTCAAGCAAATTTTAATATCAGGCAAAGATAAAGAGTAAAATCGACATGTATTTTTTAAATGATTTTGTGAACAATTGAAAAAGAGAAACAATCCAAACAAACCTGCTCCTCTATTGTCAAAAACTGCCATTACATGTTTTCAGTAATTCCATCAACACTCCCAAACTTTCAATTTGATTTCTCTTTGACAAGAGATGTAATAAGATTCACCACATAAACCTTTTCCACCTTCATCCTGTCAATAGCCATGTTTCCGCTGAGAATATAATTTCACATTTTGAAAATAAATTGGTTTATTTCACAAAACTGCAATGGAAACACTTTTGCAACACACAAGTTACATAATCAACAACTGGATGTTGCCACTGGAGCAAAACCAGGACATTTGGAATGGAATTGCAGTTATATGCAAATATTTGCCATGAAGTATTTTAATTCCTCTACACACTCTTGGATTAATTTTGGTAGGCCAGCCACTCCTGGAAAATTTTGCCACAGTTCCATGTTCTCTCCTTTTGTGATTGTTGGGTATATATTCAATCTATAGGAAAAGTTTCATAGAACAGGAAACTATGTGAATTTTTCACAACATTAGGTTAATAACTGAGCTTTCTTAAAGCAGTTGTTGTTGCTTTAAAATACCTCATCATACTTGTACAAAGCTCAGTCTGTAGATCACAGCCTCTGTATTCCTAAAGGCAAACGATGAATTAAACGCTTCCACCCACTGCTACCAATTCAGCTTTTTTTTACATCCAGGGCTGATATAAATTATGAGTCAACCGCGTGAGGCCCTGCACAACCTGAGCCGAGTAAAATAAAGTCATACCTTCACAATAAGTAGAGTCCCCATGGATGGAGGCATAGCCGCTCTTGCATTCACACTCTGCTTTTGTATTCCTGTTTTTACACTCCGAGTTTTCTCCACAAATGAGTCCCTCTGCGCAGAAGTCATAACCTGAAAGAGAGAAGCAAAGGGAGTGATAAAATTTGCTCACTCAAGGCAATGAAAAGTTTTGTATAGACAGGCAAACACAAATGCAGGTCTGTGGAAGGAGTCACAAACATTTTTCATCATGAATGACAGTGAGCCTTATGTATATGTCTATAGAAAAGTGGTGCAATTTTAAAGGCTTTTCCTTTAGAGGAAGGATTCACAAACAACAATAAAAGACACAACCGCACAAATTGTTGCTTGCATGAGACTTAGTTGCTTATCTTACAAGGTGAAAATGTTGCCTGGATGTTGCTCTTTTGCTCTTAAACAACCTGCCATCTTCATACTTTGTGTTGCTTCTTCAGAACAAAAATATATTTCATTAGAAAATTGGTAGGACAATCAATATACCAATGATGGAAATTGTGTGCAGAAATTAAATATCACTCAGCACAAACATCATGCCAGCAGTTAGGTTAGCCCAGCAACAGAAATGTTGTTACAACACAATGTTCAGCTGAGAACCGTAACACAGGAAAAAGTTTCAGCAATCAAAACATGTCAAATTATGTCATAGACTGAGTTTAATTGTTGTGTATATTACTTAGGCTTGAATCACCTGCATGTAACTTCATCTGAACCTGACTATCAAATTGGATTGTATTTAAAGGTAATCAATTTATTTAAATTCAATTCAATCTTTGATTGGATCTGAAATGAATATTTTTATGTTATAGAATACCTTGTCCAATTGTGTAGGCTTTTCCGTCGAAGCTTTCTTTTTGATGACTAAACTATAAAAATGCATAAATGTGAACAGCTGACTTGGGGATTTAGTCAGGATACATTTCAGTTAATGTGAGCAGAGGAAAGTAGGAGAGAATAAAATGGTTAATAGACTTGGAAAGTAGTTCAACAGGAAAAAGGGTAATCAGAGAGAGGGAAGACATGCGGCAAATGTCGCCAGGCCGGGAATCGAACCTGCGACTACCGCCACGAGGACTAAGGCCTCAATACGTGGGTTGTGCTTTGCCCCTGCGCCACCACAGCACCCCTGATATTTTATTATTTTATTTTTTTTGATCTGCACCTCTGCAGACATAGAGCGAGCACATGCACAAGTGTAATGAAACAGATAGATGGACTGAAAATTAGTCTGACAGATGAGGACAGTGGCACACAGACAGAGAGATGATTGTGTCTCACTGTGTAGATGTATCTCATCCTGTTCTGTAATGAGTGACAGACAGGCTGTGCATAAAAGCCCCAGGAGACAGAACACCTGAAGAGCCTGAGAAAGAGCTTCAACTATATTACTATATCCCCATAATTCCATCTCAAAAATGGAGCACAAATGGAAAAGACTTGATTATGGAAGTGTGTACCCATATATATGTTACCCTAACACAAAAAAGTTGTGTTTGTGTGGACAGAAGTCCCTCATGATGCTTCTTTTGTTGTTATGATTTGGAAATAATGTCCTACATTCTTCTTCATTTACTGTGGATAAACACATAAAGGAGGGTGTAAAATGGAGGAGTTCTAGTAAGGTAATATTTAATTGCAAAGTCCTATCACATAAACTCTCCCATTGCATGAGCTCTTCAATCTCCTGCTGAAAGTTCCTTTATTCAACCCATTTCTTCTCATAGTCATCAATTCTTCTTCTCCCTTCACTTTCCAACACATTTCCTTTGATTGCTACATTTTTCTCCCCACCTTTAATTTTCTAATAATTCTTGTTTATTTTCTTTCATCTTTTCCTTGTTTTTAAGTATATTTTCCTTTCATTCACTATAAATATTTGTTCATCTTTCTTTCTCTTATGCATGCTTCCTCTCCCTTTCTCAAAATATGGTGTGTGTGAGGCATATTGCCAATCTTATCAAAAACAAGAGCACAATTTTCTTCCTGCCAAACTTGCCCTGTGTTTTCTTTCTCCCCATAATGGTGCCTAATGGTATCATAACTGCCACCTGCATACAGTTTGTTTATTCAATGTATTTACTGACAGACTGGTGCCTATTTACCTAGTAGTAGTTCCCTGCCAAAGCAGCAGGACCCGGGCAAATTGGCATAGCAGGTGCTCTGCAAAAGACAGCCCAATCTGCTCTGATAGCTATGTTAGCCAAAAAAGAAACAAAAGCAAAATACATTCACAGGAATGGAAAGGTAGAGAAATATTACGAGTCCAGCTTAATCAACATAAAGAAAAGGTTGTTTTCTCTAGTCATTGTGGAGAACGCCGGTGCACACAGATCTAAAGAGAGGGTGAGTTGTGGATAGCGGAAAGATTGCGGTAAATGGAAGCCATACCTCTGCAAACATTGCAGCATCTGCCCTCTGGTAAGATCTGCTCACCGGTGGTGCAGTTAATCTCCGGACATGTTTCTGTAACTTTCACCATCAAGCCATTCTGCAAGGACAAAATGCATGCAGGAGATCATACTTTGTAATACTGGGGTCAAAGCCATGAAGGTCTATGCAGTAAGGGTAACTTATATCAACTGGAAAATAATGGAGTCTTATAATTTCATCTTTTACACGGTGGAAACTTTCAACCCATAAGTCATATAATCACTTCAAACATTCTGTCTTAAGCCTCTGAAATAAGTATAAATATGCTAACTATTCCGTTTTCTTGTGTGTTCATTAATATTTTGTAGGTTGTGAGTCTTAACAGATTTCACATAAAGATTTTAGGGGTTGCCTTGAGACTCAATAATAAAACATGTTTTCTTTTACTTCTGAAAATAAAAAGCACATTTATTGCAACCGATTTTGAATGGTTTAACAATTTGAATAACTTGTATTATATTCTACAATTTATATATATTATTTTAGAAATATAATATGTAGAAATTTGCAATCACCAACACAGGAGGCTAACCTATTAAAAGCAGTTAGCATTGGGTAAAAAAAAAAAGATTTATTATATAACAAGCAGGCCAACATCTTGTAAAACCTTTTGACATTTTGTCATTTTAAAACCATAAATGTTAATATGTAGTTTAGAAAAGTGTTTTAAAACTTTACTGTCAAGGAGAAAATGTGACAAATATTTTAGGACACTCCTTTAGGTCGTTAACACAAAAAATAAAGAAATGTGAAGTCTGACTATATTGGTCACAAATGGAAAATGGCTATCAATACTGAAACTGTTAAGGCAGAGGTGAACTTGCAACCAAAGAAAGGACACATAATTAAATAAAAGTTGTCTATATGGGCTTTTAAACAACAATGCAGCAGCCTGGCTGGTATGTAAACATGTTGGGAGTCCTCAGTGATTTCTCAAGGTCTTTCACCCAAAATCAATATATTACTTTTGTACTTCACAGCTCCCTTTCATGGTGTATCTTTTACATCTAAAATAAACTACTTAGACCATAATTTCTAAAGCAAGCATTTGATTTTTTTGTTATTAAATTATATGTTAAACCTACAGGTACTTTCTTTCAAAAGTTAACCAATTAAAACTGCATATTTATTTTTTCTTTTCTGCCAGAGGCTCTAAGGATTGGCTTTAATTTAATTTGCCGAGCTTTCTGTGTTAACTCTTGTTAATAGTGTTAACAACTCTCACTCTAATGAAATTAAAGTAGTAGCATAAATCTAATACAAATCGAGATGCACCAAACTGCTAAGGTTTCCAGTACTTAAGCTATTTAAAAATATTAAATCCTGTTTGTTTGTGGGTTTTTGTAATTACATAGTTAACCTTACTGCCCAAGGCATAGATCCAATTTAAATTATTTCACAACCTAAAATTTTTAATTGGCAATAGAAGCTCGGGATACATTGCAGAGTCTTGGCTTTGATTAATAAGATTAATATTCCAACACAAAATTAGCTGCATTGATAAATGTGAAGTTCCTCTTATTTTCAAACCTTAATTCCATTTATCAGTGCATAATTCACAAACTCTTATCTGATTTTCACTGAACTCAGTATAGAGCAATATTGTGCCTAACATGTTTGTTGACAATTTATAGCCTGAAAATGATCATTGATCGCGGCCAATCGAAAGGAAATTTGGCTATTCCAGTCTCTGAGCAGTTGATTGGCCTGGAACTTGAACTGTGAATTCTAACAAAATATCAGGTTCAATTCCAACCATACAGTAATTAAGGATAACTTTATTGATACTTGTATCAGAGATTTGGCACCAGCACAACTTTTAAATTTGCAACATGACTCATAAAACCTAATCAGGGTCACACAGCTAGGGTCACCTGCCCTTAATGTATTGGATATTATGGTCCAAAACAGAAACCCAGCCAAAAAAAACCAACTCTTTCTTGAAATCGAACAATACAAATTGGTCATTCATATCCATGTTTAAGAGTAAAATTTCCTGAAAGCTTGAAATGAAGCCTTGAAATAAAGTATGATGATATTTGTGGCTGTCAGAGGATTAATGAAGAGTCCAATAATCCCCTATGTGCTTATTTATAAGCAGTTACATTAATAAAATGGTAATTTCCTCAGTAGAATGCTATCTTTAAAGATAAAGGCTTTCTCGCTGAGGAAATCTCACATATATTCTGGGCTGATGTGGAGAAATGACTCCCATTATAAACCTCGCAGTGATGGAGTTTCACTCAGGCTTAGGCCTTTGTTTAGCTGGCTTCATGAGTTATTCTAATTACCTGGCTATCTCACCATTAGAGTAAAAATAGGCAGATTGAACAGATTGCAGGAGGGTGGGAAAACTAATACAGCCTGATGGCTAATTGAATTACACACCAAGTGGTCCACCGTATGCAATCATTGCACATTTTCCCTGAAAAGATGTGCCTGGTGACATTACTGTAGATAAGATGATAAATGCTAGAGAAAGGATAAGCATATAACAAAAAAATGATACCTTGCATTCCCTGCAAGTCCTGGAAAGAAAGCGCTGACCCTCCGAAAAAGTCTGTCCCATGTAGGTACACTTAGCTACAGATGATAGAAAATTATTAGATTAAAATGCTATGTTGTTTTCTTCAAGATAAATAAAGTAGTTGCAAGAAATAAAAAAACAGTTTGGCTAACCAAGTACAAGCATTTAAGGAAAAGAAAGTTTCAAGTGTAAAGGTCTGCATTTTAAATCTAGCTGCAACATTTTTTTCTTTGCTGATGAGCTTAAGTGGAGGCGAAACGAAACAGCACATTAGGAACACAATAGATGAAGGTCTTATAGCATATCCCTCTGGTGATAAATCAGAAATAGTAAGTGAGCCACATGATGCGAAGTCCTGCTTTCCTCCTCTCAAGGGTGCTGGACCACAGCATGCTCTGTCACAGCTCAGGAGCACAGCTTCCTCGTTCTTCTGTGCCAGAGCTCTGATGTTCGCAGAGGAGCAAGAGGAGGAAGGAGGAGGCAGCAGAGGGAGAGAGGGAGGCGAAGGAGGGCTGAAATTATTCAAGCGCTCTATACTTCAGGGATTTCTTTCTTTTTTCATGCAGTGTATTAAGAAAGGCACAGCTGTCTGTGTGTCTGGGAGTTTATGCTAGAAATCTGTGTGCTTAAACCTTTGAAATATTGCTTATATACAGTATCAGCGTGTATGAAGACAGCTGTGATCTTTGCTACTTTGCCTTCATGCTGATAGAGCAACACCAGTTATGCTAGTTGTTAATCTAATTGAAACGACTTTGAAAATATAAATTAGTGTGTCTAATTTCTCCATGCATTTGGCCTTTAAACTACAAAATGCATTAATTAGAAATAACACAATGCCCTCATGCCTAATTGTGTGTGGTCCCTGTAGAGGAATGGGCTACGGTCGTCATGGTAGATGTGCTGTACTAGCTGCACCAATGTTAGCTGCAGATTGTTTAAGGCTTGTGAGTGGTGATGTGGATCAGACCTGTTTGTACAGCACAGACACTCAATTCAATTGAGATCTTAGGGAATTTGGAGGTCAAGTCAACACCACAAGCTTGTTGTGCTTCTCAAAACATTCCTGAACCATGTTTGCTTTGTGGCAGGGTGAATAATTCTTCTCCAAAAAGCTAAAAGTACAGCGATCAACAACTTGATCAGTTTTGAATGATCAAGTTGTCAAGTTGTAATCATACAGTCCTTGACAAATTTGTTAGAAGTCTCCCACTTATCCATTTTTCCTGCTTCTGACACATCAAAGTGCCATGATGAATTTTTTTTTACATCACCTGTCTTTAGTCATAATGTTATGCCTCATAACAGAACAGAATCATTGTCATTCTAACAATGAAACATTCTGCAAATAAATTTGTGTGAAATTCATCAGATAAAAACAATGTCCAACTTAAAAACATAGGATGAAAAATGACTTTTATTGCAGTTTGAAAAAAAAAAAGTTAACTTAACACTGTACTGGATTATATATAAATTACTTTAAAACAGACCATGTCAAATTGACCACTTAGGATTCAGAATGGTAATGACTGATAGGTAAAAACTGACTCTCTGTTAGTTCTAGTCTTTATAGATCTACATAGAGCTATAGATTTATGGGGAATAAATAAGAAGAAACAGAACATTGATCCAGTAGGTTTACAAATCTGACATACTAACCTTTATACTTTAAGATGAACAGTAAATAGCAGCACCAAAGCCACTGTGCTACTGATAAGTAAGAAGATATTTTTCTGAACTGGATATCTAAACTACAATTTGAAACTGTGATAAGAATAACTTTGAAACGCACAAATTCAAGAAAGCCTTTAAGAAATGTTATTGTGACTTTTTGTCAGGTCTAATTAACAAAGCAGTCAAGTGCTACTATCTGACTCTCTGCTAAAGTACCCAACAATTATTGCTGATTTATCAAAGTAAACAAATTATGGTGCTTTTAATTACAGCTCAGTGTTCGTTTCAGGGGGCGGGAGGGGAGTCACAGTCTGCGATTCTCTTTTAGATTCGGTGAAAGCAGGTTATTAAATTGTTGACCAGAGGCCATCTGTACACTGTGAAACATAATTTTGCAAAGTAACTACAGAGATCTGTGATGGATACGCCTGTATCTTTCTTTCTGCATGCAGTGTATGTGCTAATACTTACGTCGGCACGTTTTACAGCAAGTCCCATCAACATGTACAGGCAACATATCGTCTGAGCAATTTGCTGGAGGACAAAAGATCCTGCGACACTCCACCACACCGTTCTTTTGGATCATTATGAAAGAAAAAAAAAAAAAAACATTACAATTTCTGTGTCCAAATTAGTTAAATTAATCTGCTTTGTCTAAGAATGAATACTAGGGGGTCTTGACAAAGACATTTTTAAATGA
Source organism: Brachyrhaphis roseni (assembly GCA_903066815.1). NCBI lineage: Eukaryota > Metazoa > Chordata > Actinopteri > Cyprinodontiformes > Poeciliidae > Brachyrhaphis > Brachyrhaphis roseni. Next base: position 19,258 of record CAEFZY010013021.1, read on the forward strand.
CTAAACTCGACTACCAACAACTTTTATTGTTCCCATTATCTATTATTTTATGTGACCTGCATCCCCAACAATCATACAGCTGAATATTTGGTCCGCCAATTAAAAATGTACCGCTTATTTTATGTGCACAGCTCTCAAAAAAATTCAATGAATCTGGTTTTCCCAAAGAATCAAAGTTGGTTTAAACCTTACAATTACATTCACAGTAGTAGAGAGACTGTGTTGGTTGTTTCCTCTTTGTTATCTCAAACTATACACAAATAAATGGAACCACAATTAAATATGAGCTAAATCATTGAGTCTTATCAAAACAAAGACTTAAACCTGTTAACATTAGCTTAGTCGATTGTGCAGCGTAAAAAGAAAAAAACATTGCCAGGAGGAATAAAGAGCGAGTTTACTAAAGTCTGAGTTGAATCAAAAAATGCCAGGAATACTAGTCGTGATAAAATATATGTTGTTGTCAAATTAACCAACATACTAGTAAGTGTTAGAGCAATTTGTCAAGCATTTTTATATGACATTTATTGGATCAACTTTAATGTAGTGTTGGTCTAGAACTTGTTAGTTAGGCAAACATTTAACTTTTCATAAATTAGTTATGAATCAGGAGGAAAAATACTGGTCTGGACATTCTTGGATTTTTCTTTTAGATTCTCCACAGATTTGCAGCTGGATTCAAGGTCAAATAACAGCTTTAAATAGACACTTTGCATTTTTAAAGATGGATGTCCTCTCCCAACAACCTTTTGTCATTCAAAACTCCATATTACATATAATTTTTTTTTTACTATGTGTCAATTTGCTTTGCTAGTGCTGCTCAGAAACCTTTCATTAATGCATGATCTGACATAAACTAAAAATAAAAACACTCCATCAAAATTGACTCCATGGGCGTGCCGTAGTGGCGTAGGGGATAGCGCGACCCACATTTGGAGGCCTTGAGTCCTAGACGCGGCCGTCGCGGGTTCGACTCCCGGACCCGATGATATTTGCCGCATGTCTTCCCCCCTCTCCTTACCCCCTTCCTGTCAGCCTACTATCAAATAAGGGACACTAGAGCC